>VZRQ01004333.1:371210-393799 GCA_013397975.1 Machaerirhynchus nigripectus
GTGTGGAGATATATATGTAATTTTATATATTTGATTCATACACACACATACAGATAGATATATAGGCACACACGCACATACAGTTTAAATTTTACTCACCCCCTTTTCTCCTCTATTAAAATTCCGAATGGCTAAGAGGATTTTCTCAATTTAGTCATACTTTTAATCTTCACTGAAATGAGTGATGACTTCTTATAATAAAAAGTTGACAGGCTTACATTGCGCACCGGTGGATTAGTTTCCCTTGGTGATGAGGTTTTCTTTTGTGCGCCGTGTGTCTGTTTGATGGAGGTTTAACAGAAAGCATTTTGGCAGAAATTGGATGCAGCAGGGATCATCTGGAGATGGCTGCTGTTCGATATTAACTGCACACAGTAACTTTTTATTTATTTTTTTTTTATTTTTTTTTTTTTTATTCTTCAGCCAGGTGACAGAAGCAGCCAAAGCATGTTTTCTCCTACTGAAAGGAATAGAAGCATTTGGGGGGTGATTATAAAATCCAATGTATGTGCACAGTATAAACCTCCTTAAGATTTGCTTTAATTTGCTTTTGGCCATTTCTGACAAAAGCATGCAAGTAAAGGTGTTCTGTGAGAGAAGTTATCAGACCCATGAACATCTGCAACACACACCTTTTTCCTCACAAAATAAAATAACCTCAAGTGAAGAGTTTTTCAGTGTGGGGCTGGGGGTTTGTATGAATTTACACAGGGACACTGTTATAAAAATTAATGTTTTCTTAGAATGGACGTGGGCCTAATTATTTCTTGGAGGAAAAAAAAATTAATTTTCACAGCTTTTGAAAGTTTCTGCCAGGCACATGGGGGCACAAACAAATGTACTTGCTTCCCAGTATCAGCACCAAGGCTGCTTTGTAGGTGTGGTAAAGGAACGAGACCATTTCAGTGTTAATTGGAGAGGCATCCAGTGCTTGCTTTGAACTGCCTTTATGTGCTCTGACATCCATGTTGCTACCTGAAATCTCAGTTCTGTAACTCCTGCCTCATTAGTTTATAACTCTGTGCTAATAACTGTACAGAACACCAAATTAATCTGTTTCCATGAATCCTGAGTAGGACTGAACAGTCAAAAGAAGCTGTTTTCCAGCTCTTTTGAGGGCAAAGCAAAGGTCTGACCAGGCTTTGTTCAGGAGTTGCCTACACCTGCGAGTTCAACAAAACCTGCTTTCCCAAGTGCATCTGAAAAAATTCCATCCAAACAATGTGAATATTTTTTTAAGACTTTTTAAGTTCATGCTGTTCTGCCACACTCACGTCTGTGAGAACAAGCAGAGATTCTGAAAGAATTGTGCCAGAATTGGTCTTTCAGAAAGCCTGCCACACATGTAAGACATGAATGCAATATTGGTTGAACCCAGATATGTAAATAATTCCAGAAAAATCAACAGAAATGGCTTAATGCATTTTCAAGTACGCCATGCTCATCACAAGTGCTCTTAAAATTTGGTTCTAGGTCTCCAGAAATGATTGATTTCAATCTTATTTATTTCTTTAAGGAATTTGTGTCAAGTGCTAAACAGTTACCACTGGAATAATAATGAGTAGCATCTGAGCACTTTAAGTACTTTAGAATTTTATGTGACACTTTAAAAATGTAGTTTGGGGTTTTTTTCAAATAATAAAAAACAATAGTCTCTTTTCTATTTCACTGAACTTTTGAGAACAGGAGCAATATGTTTATAATAGAGATAGGAAAAGCTTAATCTGCACTTACCTCTGGTTCAGACAGCCAGCAGTGACAATCCCGCTTTCCTTGTCAAGTTTCAAGAACTCACAATCCTTAATTTAAACACTTGAGAAATCTATGGAGCCTGTCAGTCTAGTTAATGAAGCCTCCTCCTTCCCCTTTTTTAAACAAAATCTGACTTTCTTTAAAGACCACTTAAAGCATATCTCTGATTATACAAACAGGGTCTGTCCTAGAAGAGTGAATAATCCAATAATACCTCCTTTGAGTTGTTTCCCTCGCCACCCCCAACAGTTCCACTAGAGGAGCAGAGCTTCCTTGAAGGTAAGGAGCTGGTTCCAAATAAACAGCAGATATGTGCCACTCCCAGTACAAGGACTGTGCAGGACTGGACACAAGCCACTGCCTTGATTAGAGGGCTTCTTGATCTTAGGTCACTTAGAAGGTTATGAACATGAATTAATATCCCCTTAAAGTTCTCTTACACATCTACCAAAATATTCCCATTTTTTTTCACATACTTGCATGACTTGGAGCTGCGTGCTCAGCATCACGCAGCATATATGAGAGCATGCATATATGATACAAGAAGAAATGCTGTGCATTCAGCTGTTCAGAAAAGTTAGACCAGTTAATCAGACAGACTTTGGCATCTTACCACTGGTTCTCTAGAATAGTTGAAACCAATTATTAAAGAAATCATCTGTTGAAATAAGGCTGATACCTCACTGTGCTAAATGCTGTGAAATATGTACTGACATCTCTTTCTCGATGAGTTTACAACCTCTATTTGGACAAAGCATGGTAAATTATTTTAAATATGTTATGAGACCATATGAAATGGTTTTTTCTCTTTCTATTCTGTATTACAGTCACAGAAATCTAGAAGGAAAAATGTGTGTAGCAGGAACATGAGATCACATGGTCGGGTTGTTTGCACAAGCTGTTTAAATGTGTAAAATTAGTAAATGTTAATAGATTGGCTGCCCATCAGCAACAGTCAATTCTGATAATAATTCTTATGGCTGTCACAATAGAAGAGAAACTCGAGATGAAATATTTACATCAACATTAATTAATATAGCGTCAACACTAATGACTTCATCATCTGTATGCACTGAGAACAGACAACATGAAATACAGCAGAGATGGAGGGATTTACAGCCCTTGATTACTGAGACTGGCATCACAGCTGGCAGCAAAATTATGACCAAACAAGGGTAGAATTGGAGGCAGGAGGGAGGAGCAGAGATTTTGAGAACAAGTTTAGATCAAACATGAAAGATGTGGAGCCACAGAAGGATGTCTCTGTACTGTAACACAGAATACCACAGGTATCTTAAATATGTCATGGGAATGGGAAGCTGGTCAGAAGGTCAGAGAAGATTCCTATAAATGCTGAGAGAAGTCAGCAGAAGATGAAGGATGTGAAAGTGGAATTTGTGTAGTGAAACCATGCACAGGAGAGTCCTCTTGGAAGTAGAGTGAAATGGGTGGCAAGACAGGGTTGCTGTCAGAAAAGTGGAGTCAAAAGATGGAAGGCTGAGTCAGAAAACGGCGGCTCAATAGGACAGGAAAAACAGCAAAACAACAGTATTGTCTACTACCACCAAAATTTGGAAGGAAGAAGCAGAACAGGTCATTTTAGCTATCTGAAGTTCAACAAAATAAGGCTGCTAAAAGATCGTGTCAGGATGAAAGACAAATACAGGATGACACCAGTTAAGAGCAGAGGAGTAGGTTTCTGAATTAGTAATGGAAATATGGTTCCATCTCTCATGTGAAGATCAGCCAAAAGGTTTTCATCTGGTTTTAGGAGGTATCCAGAAATTCTTATTTAAAATACCTTTGAAGAAAGGCCTTGGACTTATCACTTGGTTTCTAAGTGTGTGATAAAAACTCCAATTTAATACCATAAGACAGAGTAAATATTGTCTTTTTCATGTATAGGACTGTCACTGTAGACTTGGACATTAGATGCTTTTACTGAGGCTTTGGAAACTTTGCTTCTGAGTGCATTGTATTTATAAAGCCGTGGAAGTCTTTCATCTAGATGTGTAGCTTGATGTCTGTTTTAATTTTCAGAGAACTTATCCTGAAGGATTTTCAGTTCGGTTAATGTTGTTGATAGGGATTTTCTATTCGTGCACTGCATGTACAAAGCCCAAATCTTTTGACTTTTTAGAAGAAAATTAGTATATTTTTGTATCAAATATGAAATGGTTGAGCTATCCTTAAATTGGAGCAATTTTCATCTCACTAGAATTCATCATTATCACACCTCCTGGAAACTGAGAATACTTCAGGCTGTGGGCTGGAGATAGCTGCAGACTTTCTGGTGTAAAAAAAAGTTTGCCCAATATAAAGCAAGAGCTTTACCTGCATGCCAGAAGGTGTATTTGTGGTACCAAGATCACAGTTAAAAAATGGTTATGAATTTCTAGCTTAGACTGAAATTAAAAGAAAACTGTCACTTACCAGAAATGTTGCTTTTTATCCAGCCCCTAGGAAAGATTGTTTTGGGAGCATGTCTTTTCATTCAATCTCATTTATGTTATCACTCTCTTTTAGGACTGTTTTTTCCCAGTCACTTGATATTCAGCATTCTGTTAGCATTTGTCAGTCACATTTTAACTGTTTCTGTTCCAGACTGCATTAGGTAGTGAAAAGGATACAAATCAAGTTTATCCTTGGAGGAGTTCACAGTTAGAGAAGTCTGAATCCCTCGGTCTGGATTTATCTCTCAACAAAACTTATAACAATTAGGGTGAAACCCCAAAGCCCTGGTGCAAACTGCTGTCCTCATGTCCTTGGGTCGATTGATGCAGGCAGGTCCAGGAGACTGAGGATGAAAGTCTGCCCTTTACCCAGAAACAGCAGTTCACTGACCATCAGTCTCACAAATGCCATTTCTCTCTCCACATGCTGACCTGAAATCCAGACTGTGCTGGCCTGGTGTATTGATTCCAGTTTTCTCTCTGGCTAAACTCTCTTTGAGCATAGTCCAAAGTGAAAGGTTTGAAGCTGACTGGTAGCTAATGTGATGCAGTTTCTTCCTTGAGGAAAGAAAGGGACCTGCCCTGAAAGCGCAATTGATTAATTTAGCCAAGAGAAACAGAGTTGCTCAGGATAAGTAATGCCACAGCTCAGAGCCAGAAGCCAGGGTGAAACAACATTTAAGTTTCCGCTGCTTGTGGAGACATAAATTTGATTTCTGTAATGAAGGCCAAGGTATTTGCTGATCGGCAGGGAGGCAGGGACTAAATCTCTGTGATGTGAGGACACAGCCCTTGACGGGGACACACCTCAGCTCCTGGAAGGGCCCTGTGTTTGCATGACTCCACCATCCCTCGCACTTAAGCCAGACCCAGGAGGGAAACTCTCGATCCCAGCAGGTGGTGGGGAGATGGAAACCTGACCCACGCATCACACACAGGGCGTGCCTGTGTGTCCAACAGGGGCAGCCGACTCAGGCACACGTTAGACCCCTCCCCCCCAGCCAAAATTACTGCTTCTGCTGGAGGCAGTGGTGTAAGAGAGGTGCAAGTCAATACAGAACTTGGCTCGGCGTATTTCACATACATATTTAAAGCAGCCTGGCTTTGCACGGTGCTTTCTAGCTTCATTACATGAATACATATGTTCCTGCTGATGTAATTCTCTTGAAAGGTATAAATAATGGATATTCTTCATAAGCAGTTGACCCCCTGGAAAGACTGAAATCAGAGAGAGGGAGTACGAACTACCTCGCGCAATTCAGCTCGCACCTGCGCTCAAAGCCACTGGATAAAAGTCAGTTAGAGGAATTCCTGTAATGTGTCACTGCCTGCTGCCTCCAGTGTCACTCTGGTCACTAGCACC
This sequence comes from Machaerirhynchus nigripectus, assembly GCA_013397975.1. Lineage (NCBI taxonomy): Eukaryota > Metazoa > Chordata > Aves > Passeriformes > Dicruridae > Machaerirhynchus > Machaerirhynchus nigripectus. Next base: position 376,779 of record VZRQ01004333.1, read on the forward strand.
AAGGAGTCTATTAGATGGAAAAGACAGGGGGAGAAAAACAGTGGAAGTAATACAGCTTGTTAAACTACTGCCTTTCGAGTCGTTGGGGGCACTTTTATTCTATTTTATTTTAACCAAGGACAATCATTTTCTAACAGAAGGGGCCTTGAGCATCAAAACAGGTGTGATACTTCCTCCTTTTCCACAGCCAGCCACAAGAATAGAGGAAAGAATTTTCAAACATTGTCAGTTCTGAGGTGGTTTTATCCTTTGTGATTCAAAGACTTCCAAACTGGAGAGCAAACAAGCCTAAGTTCCCTCACAGTCCTTATTCCACTCAAGTACAATACAGAAAAGAATGCAGGAAAACAGCAGCAAGGACTTCGTTTTCAAAAGGCTGATAGATTTTGCAGAAGCAAAAACCATTACAAAAAGCTAAATCTTGTCCACTGTCCTTACCAGTGTGTCTGATCTGCATAGTGGTAACTATTTCCAGCCTGCAGCTATAGCATTACCTTGCCAAAATAGCTCTTGCTTCACTTCTGGGAAGATTCTGCTTGTGCACAGTTTGAGAGGACTGGCTAGGGCTGGAGAGATGGGAAAAAACCAAAACAGAACAACTAAACAAACAACCAAACAAAAAAAGCTATAATTTTTTTTCTTGTATCTGAAAAGAAAATTCTACTTTTTTTTCTCCAAACTAATTTGAATTTTTCAGCTTTCCCATCCCACAGGCACTGCACCTTTCAGTACTACAAAGTAGTGTGACAAAAGCTACTGGTTCAGCAGGAAAGCGGGCAAACTGGCCCTTTGCCCCTCCTCACCCCAAAAAAACTGAATACAGCTCTGTTTAGAAGAAATACAGTTGGATTTTTATATTCACACACTGTGATAAAGTCTGACTTTTTAAAAAGCATTGGTGTCAACAGAGTATTTCTCTGGATTTGCACCTTTGTAAATGAGATGAGACTCCAGCCCACTGTATCGGGTATAATTTCCCCCCTCCCCATGGTTAGTTATAGTATAAACATATCCTGCTTCTTTCATACAGCCACCTGCCATTTTTGCTTTATTGCTGCCAGAAGGTTTAAAGGCATGCTTTTAAATATCTTGAAAGTTTCCTGTTGATAAGAGAAGGTGGTTTTAGCACTTTTAAGTAAACAGTAACACACAAACATCACAAATCATGCTTTTTGATAGAATCTACATTAGCTACATGAAGCATGAGGGACATGACTGTGGGGGGAAGAGGGAAAAAAATCCTCAGTTTCTGGCGGGGAAACCTAGCAAAAAAAAATTAGTTTCAAAATGTGGGCTGGATATCTACTGCTATATATCGAAACCATCAACCCAGAATTTGAAACAGTCTTTGTGTGTCTTTTGTCTGGGTAACAGTCTTTGGGCAGTCCTGCAGGTGGGACACATGGTTCTGCAGCAGATAACTAATACTCGTGAGCATTTTAATCTATTGAAATTCACAACTTGAAGGTGAAAAAAAATACCTGTTGATGTCCAGGGGGACAAAAATCACTGTAACGTGTACTTGGAGTTTAATTTCTGAATTTTCACCGCTATTTCTAGACAGCTGACATAGTGAGACTTAAAAATCATTGATGTGTGTTTAAACTCTTTCATACAAAGCAAGTCCATTCAATGGGAAGCAGATCAAAGCATCGGTGACCCAAAGAGGGAATGTTTATAATAAATCATGAGTACAGTGCCTGGATTCAGACTTTAAATGTAACCTCCTGGTTGGGTGTCCACAAATACATATTCTCTGTCAAGAATCACAAGCTTTGGGATGTCAGCAGAGCAGCAGATGCATGTTCACAACACAGCCCAAACTGACAAGTGGTAAATTTATAGCCTCTGTGCTTCAAATACTTCCTAAAAGTGTACAAAGAGCAATTAAATTAGCCTCCTTGGGGAGAAGGAGAGTGGTGTGCACACACCAAAGAGTATACTCGTAGCAAAGGACTCAAAGCACATTAACTCTTCTCTCTGTCCACTTGAGAGTTTTCCATGAGGAGCTTCCTGTTTCTAATGGTGCCTTTCAGTATTTTTGATTCCGAGTATTTTAGCCTGTGAAATATATATATATTCTGATCTCCACTATTTCGGTTGAGGTTTTCTGGTTGGGATTTCATTCAGGCTTGATTTGACTAGCTGAATAAAGCAGGATGGTTACTGTTTCTGAAGGACATGACTAAAATGTTACAAGCTGAGAATGAATGCCACCTTCCCGTACTGAGGCAAGACTCTTGTGCCTTTACTTCAGCAAAGGCAAAGCCCATTCCTGGAAGTTTTACTGGGAAAATGTCTCTACTTTGTGTTGAAAAGGCCTCTGCTGGACTAGTAGATCCAGTGTGGAGTATCACACTCAGACTTATAAGCAGATTGGACTAAATCAGCATAAAAAAGGGGAAGAATTTGTTCCTCTCGTTTCATGTGTGATCTGAGTCAACCGTGGACTGCTGCCACGGGTTCCATGTCTGTCCACTTGCTACTCCTGCCTCATTCACATCTGATCCAGTGCCTAGGAGGCTCTGAATTGAGCTGGTTCCTGGCTTGATGGAAAAACTAGCCCATCAAACCACACATCATGAAGGTATGTGATTCACTGATCCAGCCCTGAAGGGAAAGTTGGGAGCACAGCAGTGTGGAATGGCAAGAGAAGGCTCTCACAGCTGCAGTCCTCAGCTATGGCAAAACAAACTCAGCATTAAATCTGTGCTCTGAGGCCGCAGGTCTCTGGGTACCAGAGCCATCCACAGAGCCCACTGTGCCCTCCACCCTGCCTGATTCAGAGCCCTTGCCTACACATCCACTCCTTTCCATTGTTTCTTGATCCTTGCTGGAGCCTGTTGTCATCCATTTTAGCTTAATAACCTGGTGGAAAGCTACCAGGCTGTTTTTGCTAGGCTTGTTTTCTGTGCTTTTTAAGAGATCCTATGGGCTGACACATGGTGAGGGAAGATCTGGGGATGGGGTGGTGAGAAGCAGGCAAAAGGGGGAGCTTTTAGCAATACTGAGTTGTTAGAAACCCTGTTAGAGGAGCCCGGATTTGGGCAGCTTGAAAATCAGAAAGTAAAATATCCATTTCCAATGCATAAAAAGTCACTCTGTGGAAGTAACACTTTCCTTTTCCCCAAAGCTCAAAAAGGCGGGGGAAAGAAACCAAGAAAAACATGGCTTAATTTACTTTAAAATGGATTTTGAATTTGTGGATGGATGGACGGATGGACGGATGGATGGATGGATGGACAGATGGACGGATGGATGGATGGATGGAAGGAAGGAAAAGGCTTTTGGCTATGTGGCTAAATCCCATTTAGATAAACACTGGGGTGATGTTCTAGGAAATGTTACTCCTTGGTGAATAGATGTCAGTTAGATCATCTCCTGTGGTCTTTTCACCTCTGCATTTGGATGACTCAAGAACTACTGCTGTATCACAAGTTCCAAGAGGTAAACTTAATTTTTCAGATATCAAGATAGACAGTTTAATTCATAGAAATGTATTCAGAACAGCCAAATACAAAGATCGAGCTATCCATCTGTAATTCAAGCAGCATTTGCTCATATAACTCATTCATCTGGACAATTTACAAAATTGGCCTGACTGCAATCCTATTTGCATGATAACAACAGCTGACAAAAGTTCTGGGAGCTGGAAGGAAGGGATGAAGGCCTGGAGCTAAGCTAGGCAGTAAAAACCAAACCTTCTCATGGGGTGAAAAAGGATATTTTGCGTGAAGAGCAAGCAGATACATCCAATGCCAAGAGTCCAAACCTACCCTTCTTATAATCAGGAGGCCTTAAAAAAATATCATTTGACTTGGGAGAGAGAACATGAAACCAGGAGGTAGAAGGCATAAGATGCCCTGCACATCTCCCTGTTGGGTCAGAAAACTGGCCACAGCCCCAAACCTGCCCCAAACCCTGCCCTGACTTCTGTTTCCTTGTCCAGTTCTGCATTGACCCCTAGGGGCCGGCAACAGAGGATTGAGGGCGACAAGATGGAGAGGGTGAAAATTCCTTGTGCTGACTTCCCTACCAAAACAACAGTTTTGGGAAACTACAGCCTCAGCCAAGGGCCCAAACCTGTACTATAAATTAAATAACAACATTTAAATGACAACAGTTGAGTAACAGTAATATCTTCTTTTTATTTACGTGGAGCTACCATCAATTTGCACAAGAGTAATTCAGGAAAATTTGGGTTAGGGTAGGATTTTTCAAGCTGTCATAGAAAAAATATTATTGGAAGATTGAGATATGTCTCCAGTGGTGGGGTTAGAATATTTATCTTTAACAGGAAAATGTTGGGTTTGCAAGTTTTTTCTTTTTTTTTTTTTTCCCTCCCCTGTATCTTCAAAAGAAAAAAGGAGAAAGTTCCAGCTATAAAAGGTATTTGTCAAGAACAGCCACCGGCCAGCACCACAAATGAGCAACTCCAGTGCGAAAACACTTTCAAAGTTCTAAATGAGTTGTCCCTGTGGTAATAAAGAAAGGCTGTTTTACAGCATGACAGTATGTAAGACAGCATTGTCAGCTATAGTTTATTTAAAGCACAAGGCCTGTAACAGGAAAATAATGACTTTAATAAAATTTACTATTGACTTTGTAGGCTAAAATCTTTCTGTCATCAGGAATACAGAAAAACAACCTGCCTGAAAGCCCTTCACTTAAATATATTCCTTTAATATTTCAAAGCAACTTGTGAATTTTTTTTTTTAATATACATGCTACTTCAAAAGATACTGTAGTGGGGTGGAAATTAGTATTTTTAATAGAAAGTTGGAATTGCTTACATAAGGGAAAAACTGGTAATGACCTATGACACTGTCTACTGAAAGCAACATTTGAGGAAGCTGCAAAAGCAGTTAATGCAATTCCTTGAAAAGCTGTATAAAGCTATGTCACAAATGAATGATTTATAAATTACTGAACGTCCTTCTCATCTAGAGGATATCTTTTAATCATGCGCTGTAGTTTTCTCCGAGTGAACTCCAAAGAGCCTGCTGCAGAGATACACAGAAAGCTGCAGCATGTTAACAAGGTTGGGGTCATTTCGAAGAATTGTGGGGGGAGCAAAAAAATAAAAAAACCCTCACATTCGGCATGATTTTACTTTCGAACCAATTTGATTAAATGCACTGTGGCTTGCTGGTGGGGTGTGAAAGGTCACGCCTTTTATATGAAAAACTGCAGAATTTTCATTCCTTTAATGTTTTTTTTACGTAGTTAAAATAAACTGTGGTAAAAAGTTTCCCAACAGCGTATGACAGCTCAATTTAGAGGTGAAACCTTTTAATAAAATCTCATGAAATGAATGCTTTGGTTTATGCACTCTGTTTGTGTTTCCCACTGGAGTGCTTAGCATTGTGAAGCCGTGGTTTCTTTCTTTACTGCTGCAGAGCAGCACCACGAAGGAGAGTCTGGAGCTTTGGAAAAGGGAAGATGCAGCTTAGCTGCGGTAAAATTGTTGATGGAGGAATCTTAATTTACAGCGAAAATGCTTTCCTCTTGACTTTAAAAAAATGCTATTGTGCATTAATTTACATTGCAGATAATTAATTAAAAATGAAGAAAAATATTCCACAGAGGCTTTTTAGAAAGGACTCTGGGGTCCAGAAATAGTATTAAGAGGGGAACCAATTAAAGATTTATCTGAGAATGAATAATTTTGCTAGGACTTTGGCAGTGGAACTGGCTGAAGTCACATTTGTTGTAGCTTTGCCTTGTTTCATGCACATCCATAAAATCCTCCTTATGTTTGCTAAGGGACAGACATATCAAGGAAGAAGTAATCTTCCCACAAGAAAGCATGGTGCCTATCTTCCCTAATATGCCGCATAAGTACCACCCAAAAAAAACGTGTCGGTATGTTTCCTAAACACCCAAAATTTTACATGTGCATTTCACAGAAAATGTGGTTCATTCCCGTGCTCAGAAATGCAGAGTTCACGAACTGTTTGAGAACTGGGATGGCAGAAAGGGTGAGGATCAGAGCAGGACCAAGTCTGACAGAAACAGTCTCTTGTTTGAGATTGAATTACACTGAATTATACTGAATCATACTGGCTCAGCCTCTCCATACACGACACTGAGAGCTGCCAAGAACCAAACATCCTATATAATATAATTCCCTGGGAGGAAGTACCCCATTGGACGAATTCTGAGTAGTCCCCAAAACCACAGTCCTGCCAGGGAGTTGGTTTTAAAACAATTGCTATTTTAGCCTTCTGTAGTGGCCTGAGAAGCTTTGCTGTAGTTCTGGCCCTCAGTTTATATGTATGCAGTTCCATGATGTGTTGTTTATCTTCCTTCCTGGGTTTCTGCAGCTGGGAATATGGTTCTTCCTGGCATGCTGTGGTAGCCTTTCCTAATTCCACACAATATTTCATTAACTTTTTTGCCCTGGTACATCAGGGCATACTGGTCCAGAGTTAGGTTCATTTCTGTCTATTGCCCTCGTCTGGCAGCTGTCACCAAGATTTTTGGGGTTTGGTCCAGTGTAACGTTAGAAGAGAGACTCTAAGAATATTTGGGATTTTATACATCTATTTGTAAATATCCAGCTCCCTAAGAATGAATTACTGCTCCTAAGTGCTCAGCTGGCTTTGGCCCTGTAAAGACTATAGGAACTAGAAAAGCTGCAAAATGTTATTTTTTTATTACCACTCAGAGACTCAAAAGTAAGAGGAAATGTGTACTACCACTTAAAATATTTAACCAAATTTTTTTAATGAACTGTAAAATACAGCACAGGTTTTCTGGGTGGTACAGGAGGGGAAAGGGAGACTAAAAAGTCTCTCTTAAGATGGACACTTAAGGTGTTCCTCCTTCACTTCCTCTCCCATCCACTTTAATCCCCCTCTCAGGCCGTGGCACTACGGACTTAGCTTGGGAGTGACCCAATGTAAATGATGTGCTTACACATGATCTGTTGCAGGAATAGACCTCAGGCCTGGTATTTAAATCGGTATTTCACTCACTTCTGAAATAAGATGTTGAATCCATTTTTAAAAGACCCACTTTTCAAGCCATATCAGCCCTTAGAAATTTCTATCCTCTTTAGTAAGAAATGCTGAGAGCTTATTGCTTGGAGAAAAAATCAGGACTAAAGAACCTCAGCTTAAGTTTTGGAGCATGTCTTAGACTCAAACTTTTCAAAGTCTAGCCCTTACATTTTATTCAAACTGCAAGAGGATAGTTTTATTAATTTCAGCTGGAGGTTATTTTGTCTTTTATCTTATTTTTCAAGGCATGTGTGAGCAGAGGGAAAGACTTCAAATCTATAGCTCATCAACTTTAAGAACTTTTTTTTTTTTTTTTTAAGGCAGGATTCATATAATGTAGAACACAGGACATTTATTCATTAAACTCTTCCCTGGGGTCCCAGAAACTCCAGTCTTCTTACCATATACTGGGTAAAGGGAGGCAGATCAGGCAAGACAAGGGAAAAAACCCAGCCATTTTCAAGAAGACCTTATTATCTTTATAAGCCTTTTAGGGGTGTATCTACTTCGTTCTGTCGTTGTTCTCTTTGCACTTTTCTGACATTGCTTTGCTGCTCAGCAAAGACAGAAGCAATTATGGACTGCAGAAACCATATCACCTCCAAAATAAAAATTAACATCGCTTGACAAAGATGTGCCATGTCAATAGTGCTTTCTACTGAGCAACCAAAAATAAAATGTAGTCCTGAGAGGTGAAATAGGATGCCCTGGCCCCTTCTATTCATGCCTTCAAAGCCTGAAAAATAACTAATGGCTTTATGTCATAATATCTGCGTGTGAGACATCTGAATTTTCAAAGACACTGGATGGCTTAATTCCAGTACATATGATCCTTAGATGTTTTCTGCTTTGAGGGATTACACAGGTAATTAAGGAGACACTGAGACAGGTGCTCTGCTGGACCTCATCCTTGCAAACACGAAAAATTGGTTAGGAATGAGAAAGTCAGGGGCAGCCTTCACTGCAGGGACCACGAGATGGTGGAGCTAGGGATTCTGAGAGAGGAATGAGGCAAAAAAAAAGCAGGATCACAGCACTGGGTTTCTAAAGAGCAGATTTTGCCCTTTACAGAGACCTGCTTGCAGGAATCCTACGGGATGTGGTCCATGAGAGAAGAAAGGTCCAGGGAAGCTAGTTGATTTTGCAGACCCACTTCTACCAAGCTCAAGAACAGTCCATCCCAAAGTTCAGAAAATCAAGTCAAGGTGACAGGAGGCCTGTATGGATAAAGAAGATACAACTCACAAAACTCAGACACGAGAAGGAAGAGTATGGGAGGTGAAAGCAAATCAGAAGGAATGCACAGACTCAAGTGTGCCAGGATGGAAAAGCCAAAGCCTAATTGGAGCTGAATATGGGTAGATTAAAAGTGAAAGGAAAACCAGTGGGCCCAGTGCTGAATGAGTCAGGAGACTGGTGACAAGGTTTATGGAAGAGGCTGAGGTCCTCAATGCATTGGTCTTGACTGGTAAGTCCTCACTTCAGGGATCTCAGGCTTCTGAGACGTGTGGGAAGGACTGAAACAATCCTGATTTACCCTGAGGGAAGGGGGAGCATCGTTAGGGTGTATTGGAAAAATCCAGGCCTGTGCAACTCCATGGTGCCTGATGGGATGCACTAAAAGAGCAAAGGCTTCAGCCAAAGCCCCCTTGAGCTGTAGGCTTCTCCCCACAACGGGGTGAGAGGGGAGTTTAAAGCACTGAAACTTCCTCACAGACATTGAACTGTCGGAACAACACCATGTGCAGAAGCCCCCTGTTTGATGGCAACATTTCCAAACACTTTGGAGCAGTTCAAGCTGTAGCTGTGCCTGCCTTTACCCTGTGCTGTAACCTGTGTGGAAACAACTCCAACTGGCAAGCAGAGGTGCCCTAAAACAAATAGCATCACAGCTTCCTCTAACTGTTTGGTTACAGCTGTCCATAGCATGCTCACAGACTGTAGAAGAAAGCTGTTTTCAGGAAAATCCTGCTTGTCTAGGTAATTTTTGAGAAAACTTTTATTTTTCAGTGGGTGTGCTGCCTTTCTATTTTTTTTTTTTAATCTGTTCTGCAACTGAATAATAAACCAAAAAATGTTAATTCCATTGTGTTCTAGAATCTCAATGACCAAAGCATAATGCATTCCTTTCCCCCTCAAACCATTTAAGAGCCAGGTAATTTGAACAATTCTAGCATCTTCCTTGCTTTTGTGCTCACACAGTAAAACCCAAAATTATGCACAAGATTCATCAAAGCTGAGCCATGTTGCTAAGAAGTGTGTAACTCAGATATAGAATGAGCCATTTAAAGAAGTTATTGATGCCAACATTAAATTTACAATTATTCATAAAAGAAAACCATTTGAAGAATTCCCCATGCTGCAAGTACACAAAATAGTTTGCTACGCATAAGAAGTTACATTTATTAATAGCCTTTTTTGCCAGAATCTCATTTCACCAAAGGAAACTTCATCCTCCAATGGGAATAGGAATCACATGAACGTCACAGATGCTACAAGTTTATTCACCATAACAAAAAAAGACATCGAACTATCTGATAAAAATGATGTTTCAAACTAGGCAGCTGTCTAGAATGTAGGACACAAGAAAACTTAGATGTAAAAAACTTTTGTAATTAATGAACATTAGTAACTACACCTTTTTTTCCCTCCCTTGGGTTCATACATACTGCTAGAAATGCTTTGTGCAAATCTTGTTTCTGTAATATTTAATTTATGTTACTATGTTATCAAAATTCCTTTATTGATGATGTTTCACTTATTCCCTCGTATAGTATATGGGTATCTCATATCTAGGTCCTTAGCTCTTCAGCCAACTGGGCTACTACCCTATTTGGAAACTTTTTTAGAAATATCATGATTATGCTGAACACAGTTTTTCATGTGGCCCTAGGGATGGGCCACCATCACCACCTCGCTTTTTTTTCAAAGCAATCTCTCTGTGTTGGTCAAAATCTTCTAAGGAATAAGGAATTCATCGTTTCTGCTTTGAAGTAGTCCTTCCATAACAGGCTTGCACCCTTCAAATGGAACCAGCCTCTCATTTCCTTTGCTGGCCTGGAGTATGTTCAGGCATCTTCTGTCCAGGGCAGGATCTCAAAGACCCCAAGAGAGAAGACCAGAACCACACTATCCTTAATTTTCACAGTCCATACAAAGCATTCAGGGGTCAGAGACTAAAACCATTGGAAAAAGACTGCAAATATGGCTCTGGGGTAGTATAAAAAGGCACATCTGTAAAGTTAGAACATCCTTTTCAATATGTTTTCACATCACTTAGTGATAAACTTTTGCTTAGAAAAACATTGCTCCGTGGTTCTGCAGTGGTCATCTGTGAGTACTCAATTAAGGAAATTATGCCTTCAAAGCATGTACATCTGAAAAACTCAGAACTGATGAATAGAATAGAATGATAAATAAAATCTGACATTTGGTAAACTCTGGTTATGGTTTATTGCCAACACAGGCAGTAAGTAGCCCTAGCCTATGCTCTGATTTTCTGTCAGTGGTTAAAGTCCATGAAGCATGCTCCCAGATAGAGCCCATTAAGCATGCTCCTAAACATATCCCAGTTTAGTTTCATCTGAGGGGAATAAAACTCTGTGGTTGGAGACCTCACCATAGTGTAAATGATGAGGGGGGTGGACTAGGATTTCCATGTCATGTTCCATTCGCCTGATCAGGACTAAAACCCTAATGCAGATGCACCAAGACACAGTTCAGGGCTTTAGATGTCTTCAATTACATCAGGAACTGCTAGTTTTATCTGATTTGAGGTTGTCCAGTCTGCAGTTAAGGGAACCTTGACAGACTCGTGCTGACCTTCACGGCGCTAACTTGGGTCTTAGGGTGCTTGTGACCTGAAAAAGCTACCTCTGAGTGCTCTGTCCTCAAGAGGGCTTTCCCTGACTTATGTTTGTATTGGTATTCATAGTTCAGCAGTGGTAATGTCAGGTCAATTCTCTGCTTCTACATTAAGCACATATTTTCTTTCTTCTTGCAATTCCATCTCCATAACAACTCATCCTCAGCCTATTCCAGGACTTAGCCAGTCTGCTTAAAGGGAGGTCATTATTTTGCCAGGGATATCCATTTTATTTACTGTCTAATGCAAAATAAGCCCCCCCTCCCCNTATCAGTTTTATTCACCGGGTCAGGCTGTTCTAAGACCTCCATTCCAACAACTCACATGGAGATGAAAATGGCAGAGCAGGCGTATGAATCGGGCTTCTCACAGCAGATGGATGTCTTAACTACTGACTCTTCTGAAATGAATGAACTCTGTTCTCCTCTTCTTCTTCCCACTCTCTCTGGAAATTAAAATCTGGACCTGTGAAATTTTTTCCAATTAAAGTTTCAATGATTTTGGCATGTTCTAACAAAACCATTGCATCAAAAATGCCTTACACATAATTGGTTGAGCCAACAGATGTCACATTATGGCTTAAGCCCTCCTGAGCAATAAGGATCAGAAAGTGGCATTTTTAATAAAAGAGCTTTTTCGTCAGTAAACCCGAGACATGACCAGTAGATAGATTAATGTCTGTGTGCATCCAAGTTGCCCACAGATGGTAGAATAATCTTGGACTGGCTTCCTTGGGCAATGACTTGAGATTTTCTTCATAAAACATTTTTCTAAAAGCCATTAAGATCTGTCAGATTAAAATAAAATCTGCAATGCCTTGAGGAGTCAGCAAAAAACCACCAAAATTATAAAATTAATTCCTGTTTATATGTCAAGCTCAACTCTAACTTTGTTTTCAAAATATAACCAGTAGCTAATTTTCCAGTAACCACTTTTATAGGCACTTGATGAAAATCCATTGTGTAATTACAATAATATTTCCAATATATGCTTATTTAATATTTTTAGGTATCTTATCACACTTTCAAATCACTCTTGATCTAAACCTAAAACAAAATAAATAACACATTATGTCCATGGACATGTTTGGTCATTTGATGTCATAATTTTGAGAAATGTCACTTATGTTTTGGAAGCAAAAGAGGGTACCCTGCTTCTCATTGTCTTTGAGCAGATATTTAGTCTATTGTATAGCCATGTGTACAGTCATTCCCCACGGGATTTCAGACCATTTTCCTTTTTGGCTATTCCTACCCTGACATGCTGCGTGCCAATTCAACCTTGTTCTATTTGCATCCATGTGATAGGATTGATCATGCAGGAAGTGTGTTCCCATAGTGGAGTAATTTTTACAGGGCTAACAATAGTGCTGTATTAAACTCATCTGAGAGCCAGAGAAGGAAAAACCCTCCGTGATTTCACTTGCCAGTCATGCCGAAGAATTAATTCTAAAAACTAAATTAATTTACATAAACCCCATCTCTCCCTGCTATTTTTTGTGATCAGCATTAGATTATTTGTTATACTGTGTTGTCAGATGTCACTGGCAACGTACCAGCATCAGAGAGTGGCTATGCTTCCAGCAGAAGGAAGTTTGGTAACCTTGACAAATTTTCTCTGGTTGCCTTTACAAGAATTACATGCTACTGTGGCCAGAACAGGCAGTGAGCTGTGACACATTTTGTTGGAGGCTTTGATGTCTATCCTCATTCAGAACAGGAGGTAGCAGATGATTTTTGCAAGCCATATATATTAAATCTATATACAATGCATGTTTTCTTGTGCTGTATACACAGATCAAAACTGATGCTTGTGAAAGCCTCCAAAACAAAGAAAAGAGAGTTGGAGAAGGTGGAACAGCTTTCTAACGTAAGTTGAAAAAGCATCAGATAACCTGAGGAATAATGGTAGGTGTCTGAAGCACAGCCCAGAACACTCAGAAGATCAGAGCTCAGGCAGGAGAATTTTAGAGATGCACAGGCTTCTAGCACAGAGACTGAAAACACACTAAGAGTCTTCAGAGATCTGTGGCCTGCCTAACACTCACGGGAAATAAAAACTGCTCGCCACCTCCCATTCAGGACGACCACAGGGAGGAACAGGAGGATGAAGATCAGAATGGCCACTTGTGCAGTTTTTGCAGTTTTACTTGGCATGTGACGGTGCCCAAAACCCTCTTCTCACCTTGGCTCCCCTAGCCTGCAGTTCGTCCAAGCAGGAGGACATTTTCCCTTCTGGGGTGGGGTTTTATTTCCTCTCAAAATTCGAGCCTAGATGAAAAAGTCTCCCCTTCAAAAGCTCCGTCAAAACCAATGCCTTTCAAGAGAAAGTAATTTCAGCTTCATCAAGGAGTGGAGGGGTTTTTTTAAGAAAAACTTTGGGTTGAAAAACTAACAGCCATCTCTAGATCATACCACTTGTAAGCCGCAATGCAGTCATGTAGTGCTTAAAAGCTAATTGCTCATAAAGCTGAACACTCCTTTACATGTGCTACTGCCACATCCTTCACCAAACTTCAAAAGAAGGGGCTTGGAACTGAGGATGGCCTCTAAACTCCTAAACCCTTATTTCTCTGTTCAGATTTCTTTTACAGTCCGCACAGGAGAGTTATTATATTTCTCCAGCTGACAGCAAAGACTGAGCCAAAGTCTCCTCCTTCTCTTGATTTACAGGAGTATAATAATTCTCAAGTCAACTGAGCTAAAACTGGTGTAAACAAGAAGAACCAGGCCCCCAGGAGCAGAAGTACTGCAGGAGCAGTCATCACTTTTAAAACATGGCAACATTTCAGAAAAGCACTGCAGATGCTTTGGCTCTGTCCCTCATTCAAGCTGAGCGTTGCTTTTTGCTGCTGCACTTTGCTTATTTCTACCAAGTCTCTTTAGGCATTCATGCTAATACCTTGTGCTTGATAGAAGATGAGTGTTTTATAATTAAGCACACATACATGAAATACCCAAAACTACATTAAGCTTAAACACATTTTCAAAAAGTTGTAAAACACTCTTGCCAGATTCTATACTCTCAAATGGATTAATCTGAAAAACAACTGGGACTCAATTTAGACCTTCCTGGCAGCAAGCAGGAGAAACGTCAAGCTCAATATTTTACTTTATTGAAGACCCTCTTAGGAGTCCATCAGAAAGAACTCTATCTGCCTGGTAGCCAGCGATCAGTGGGAGGTAATATTTAGTTTATTAATGTGGCTTTGATTTTTTTTTTTCACACTGTTGATGAATAGTAGTAAACTAAGACCTTGATCCAATTTCCCCTTCTCTCTTTCTGCAGAAAAGGCAGTGAAACATAGATAAAGTTAACAAGATCTTGCATAATATCAAAGTGCATTCGGTAGGTCCCAAGTCAACCAGACATGCAGTTTATTTGTACACTAGGATGTCTGCATTAAAACATATGCACAGAAACTGAACACAATTTAAGAGACCCTGTGCTGAAGTCAAGGTTAATTTTGAAATAACCCTTCAGTCTGAAGGCAACGGTATGGATTAGTAAGTGTTTGTGTTGCACAGAACAGTGGCTTTCACTGGTACTTGACAGTACAGGTGAGCCACCATAGATTTCTGACCATAAATAGGCTGCAGCTTAGTTACCAGCAATGGATTTTAAAAATAAAAGGAGCCAACACAAAAGGCAGAAACTTTTTGCCATGTTTTCTTGTCAATAAATCAGAATGAATCTCAGATTCAGGCAGAGATGCTGTCTGAAATGTTATGATTCATGTCTCCCATCACATCACATTTGACTTATGCTGTTATTTGTGGGGTTTAAGGTTGTGTTGCTGGGGAGTGAGAATATGTTGGGGCTAAAACAGCTGACTGGGGGAAAACTCATGTGGAATAAATACTCAGAGCTTGAAAACAGAGTAGAAAGTAAAGGTAAGAACTCTTGACTGATCCTCTATGACAGTGAAGCACATACAGAGTTCCTGACTTCCAGTGATGACTTCAGTGGGGCTCTGGAGTGTCTCACTGCTATTGGCAGAAGTGTGAACACTTCCCAGTCCGTTCCACATAATTAAAAAGCTAACAGGCAGGCAACTAATGTTGCAGGAAAAATCTTTAGACTGATGTTTTGGCCTTCAGCAGAGAGATACTTCACTGATAAAGTCTGGATTGCATAAACACCCAGGCCATGCAGATTAAGTTTCCTGTGCCTTGTTGTGGCTTGCACTCCATGCTAAAGGTTTTGGTGGGATTTGATTTACTTTTCACCAAGGACAAAATGAGGAAGAGTAATGGTCCTCAGGGAAAGGTTCCATAACTTTTCTGCTTGCATGGGAACTTGGAACATTGTCTCTGGCAGTGCGAGCTAGCAGAGGCCAAGAAGAGACAGAAGAAGTGGTGTATACGTCAACATCTGTGGAAAAGCAAGCTGGCTCCACTAAGGTTTGGGATTTTGCAATGATCTCAATAAATGAGGGACTGATCCCAACAAAACTGGAAGATATGGCACATCTAAAATTACGTGAAGCAGAAATAAGCACTGGCCAATGAACTTAGAAATAAATACAGACATTATTGTAAAAAAAAAAAAAATCAACTTACAGAACTAGAGCAGTTGTTCATGGCACTTGAAAAACCCTTATGAATATGCAATCTGTAGTGATAAGGAAGAGAAAACATTAATTTGAATTGTATTAATGTGTCCGAGTCTAAGCAATTAAGCTCGTTTCCATCCTTCTCTCCATTTTGAAGCAAGCAGAAGTTCAGGAAGTAATGAGTGGTTGCAATGATGTATTCACTCACCGGTGGCTTAAGAGGATGTCAGAAACACTTATGGTTTTTGTCTCAAAACCAGGAAGCAACAATTAGACTGTGAAATGCAAGTATCTACGTAGATAAGGAATCACTTTATCACATATGATAAACATTGAATAAAATACTTGGGAAAGGTGGTCCTAACTCTGACCTCTGATTCAAGAAGTGGTGTGCCCGTTTGAAAAAGTGGATTATTCCTAAGGGAAAAATGTGATCCTTACCGAATCTTTCTCAATGTTAGAGGGGATACCATTTGAAGAACCAAGATGTAGAACTCCAAAGTGCTCAGAAAAAGAAAACCGGGTCTACTTTTAGTGGTAACATGGAACTCCTTTTTCAACAATATTTTAAGATTGTTTTATTCCTTCCCCTGTTTTGTGGGGGCTGCTATAGGACATCTGTTACTTAAAATGGCTACTTCCCTTATTACATATTGGTAGCTCTAATAAAATTGTGTTTATCCACAGATATATAAAACAAACAGCATTTTTCTGGTATTTATATATAGTATTTACAAAAAAGGTTTCCAGTGTGGAAGTCAATCCAACCTAATCACAGATTTTCTGTCACATTTACCTTAGTACCAGGACTCCTATCCATCTAGGAAATTATTTCTTGTAGAGATCCAGGGCCAAATTCTCCTGTCAGTTACACCAGTATGCACTTGGAGTGCCTCCAAATTAGCTAAAATTCAACAGAGGTAGCTTTAATATGTCCTAGTGTAAATCAGATGAGTGTTTGGCTTCTGATCTTTCGATAATTATTCAAGAGTAAACAGCTCTCATTTGCATCACAGGAAAGCCCTGGAATGTGAAATATCAGAAAATTGCAAACACACTAAAACCATAAAATTAAGGAATTCAGTACAAAATGCCCCTTCTTTACTCTCCACCCACTGTCATTTGTTGCAGAATACTCTTTTGACCACTGACCTGCACTAGGACACCCCCAGGATGCTGGTTTATTACGTTTGGTACCTTGTAACTGCCAGTGCATTATGAGATAAGAGTTTGTAGCAACACATGGCAATAGGGGATCTGTGCGCCCATGCTTCATTACTTCTTGACCTTTCAGATGATACCCAATTGAAAAAGGATCAGCTTTTACATCTGGCAAAAGCCTAATTTACTAATGTGCCATCCTCCTGAGTCACTGCTGCAATACGTCTGCTGAACTTGGATATCTTGACCCCTCTTAGTTCATTGTTGCTCGGTTATTTACTTTTGACATGCATACATGACCTTGGGGTTACTTTGGAGCTACAAAATTTGGGGTAGAGGCATGAAGGGACTTTATATTTGAAGCAAAAGCAAACCAATGATGGATTTTTAACCCAAAATTCTCAAGGCAGTCGTTTACAAAAAAAAAAAAAAATAA
>VZRQ01004333.1:393818-398818 GCA_013397975.1 Machaerirhynchus nigripectus
CCCCGAAACCTCATACACTGCCAAGAAACTTAACTTGGCTCAGAGACTTAGCATAATAATTAGGTCATTGCTTTAGAGTTTTCTTCCCACAGTACCTTTAGAAGAAAGGAACTGTGCTTTCCACGTCCCACCTGCCCCATCAACTCTCTGATCCCACACTGTGTTTGCAGCTACAAACAAAGAGAGTTTGAACTGGACCAGGGAGGGCAGATGGACCTTGGCTTTAAGTGTCGTTAGAAATGCATATTTTCAGCTAATATTTTCCTGTTATTTTAACCCGCCTCGATTTCTGATATCCAGTTCACTTCTCAAACCACAGAAGTGTTGGTGCAGAAATGACTGCACAGGAGTGAGGATATGGAAGGGAAAACACGGGGTTGTGGCAGCGTCAGTCTGTACTGGCTCAAAGTCACAGTGGCCACAAGATAGTATTTCATAGAAAACATATGTAATGACAGCAAAAGAAATTATTTTCTAAAAATTAAATGTCATCATGTGATCACGTATAAATTTTGCTTCATTATTAGCCATCTGCTTCTTCTAAAAGTTACCCATTTCAAAGCTTGAAGCTATTAACCACCAAATTTCATTTCTGGAATGGATTCATTCTCCCAGCTTTTTCTTATACATATAAGACTGTGATCCTACCCCAAGTATCTGGAATACTGAAACACAGAGTATAACATACCAGAAATTATTGTAGAGAATATTTTTTGCATAAGAAGAACCCCAGTGAGCAGTATAGCCTTATCTCTTCCTTTGCTCATTTTTTTCCTTGCCTATTTTCAAGGGTGGGATTTTTCACAACTGGCTAGCATGGTGTGAACTCAACCCCTTTTCTGAAAACTTGGGCAGGAGTGTCTGTGCCATGGTTTCCAGTAGAGCTGCTTTCTGTGCATGTGCATGTTGAGTCTGATCAGGTCCTCAGCCAGCGACATTCTCAGACATGATCTGTACTGTTAGATTTGAAAGGCTTAGCCTGCTTGGCTTCCTCATAATGGGATTTAGTCAGTTTTGCCTCAGTAAACTGGGACAAAACCAACAGCTGGTTGGGAAATAGATCATTCAGTGTCAGAAATCACTTTACCAGTAGTAGTTACCAATGCACAAATTACCAGTCAGCTTTTAACCTAGGACTGGTCCTTCTGGACTTAAGAAAGGGCAAGTTTGCAGGTTAACCTCCACCACAACTTTTTATTTGTGAAACCAAGAGGTTGGAGAGGACAGAAGCATTAACCCCATGCTAGTGCCAGCTATTCCACCACACATTCCCATGTCCTTCTACACGTTTCTTTTTTGTGCATTGTGATGTTTCAATCGGTAGGCAAGGTGGGTTCTACCTTCGGTACATGCTTGGAAAACACCTAGGCTTCTTTCTTTCAATTATATGTCCCACATCAAAAAGACCAAAATCAGGTTCATCTGTCTTTTGAAAACAGTTCTGTGATTAACAAAGTTTGCTGGCAAATCTTCTGATTTCTCCAGAGCCAAAGGTGGGAAGTCTGGATTTCCCCCAAGAAAGATTTCCCAAAAGTCCTCTCAGAAAAGGAGGGCATCCTGCTCCCAGTAGTCACATACTCCCAAGGCTTTAAAAATGGACACAGAACCAAGCAGCTTCCTTAAGACAGGTTGAGAATACTATGGGAATGATTTCTTGTCGTCTGCAAAAGCAAGTTTTGCTTTCTATCTTCATGACTCACCCACAGAGATGTTCACTGTCCATTTCAGCACCATCTACATCCCGTGCAAAGCTGCCATCCTATGGATACAGCTAAAAATTGACTAAATTGAAATAAAACACTGTGAGTGCAAGCTGCAGAAAAAGTGGGAAGAAATCACAAGGTATCTAAAATTTTCCAAACCAACTGCACTGGGATTCTCTCATGCCAAAGCTTTTAATTTGGCAGCGCAAAGCCTATAGTCCAGGAACAAATGTTGAACATCCCTATCAACTATTTCTCTTTGTTTGGGATCCATGAAAGCAAAGTTAGTAGAAAAGAATGGGAGTGAAGCCCACATAGGAAAGAATATGCTGAACCTGTAGGCAAAAACAAAAAAGGCTGCCCCACATATTCTTAGAAAAGTGAGGTATCTATTCTCGTAAGCATTGCCATTTCACAGACATGGAGACCACACATTTAATTCTTTTCTATAGGTTTTTTAAAAGGTGGTTTCAAGCTACTCTCTGAGGAGCAGAGCTGGTTAATTGTGGCCCTGCTGGATTCCACATATCACAAAGGGCTCAACAAGAGCTAAAGAAAGAGAGTTTAATCAGATCTGGAAAAGATGGTTCTTAATGGAAGTGAATTCTGCAGAGGATGATAATCATTAAAACTGAGGAGTTAATCAAAAATCCTAAAACAAGAACAGAAATTTGAAGCATCCATGAAACATTATCCCTCCTCCAGCTCAGATCCTCTTAAAAAGTAGGTGAAATAAAAAAAAGAGCACAATTAATCAAATGTTCTAAAAGCAAAACACAAAATGGTCATTTCTCAGTCACCTCCTCAGCCACAGAAAAGGGGAAGTTCTTATTCCTGAGTCAGAATCACAGGACAGGTTATTGCATGGTGATTACTTTGAGACGGTGATTAAAGGAGTAATTTAAAACACTAGGATTACTAAAGGAAAGGGGAAGTTAAAACTGCCTTGGGAAAATTATTCCACATCCTCTACAAAGAAGGAAAATAACCTATCCTTGAATGCCACTCTGGAGGACATAATTAAAGAGGAATGAGAACTCCCTAACAAAGGAAAGTGTTTTAATGGGGCGATACATGAAGCACTGTGCCATAGAAAGGGAAAGCCGGAGCGTGTGGGTGTTGGGGAGGGGGCGGGTTCAGTCCCAGCTCCAAAGGCAAGCTGTGGCCCCAGCAAACGAGGGGGGAGTCCTTCCAGCACAGTGCTGCTGCCCTGTGTGCCCCTTTAATAAGGAAGTGGAAGGCACTTCTGAGACTAAATGATGAGACTGCAGCTGCTTCTTTGCTGACACCCTTCTTGGCCACCTGCTTTGCCAAGATGATTTTAGCACAGCATCATGAGATAAAAGAATAAGCCTGTGCTAAGCTTAAACATGCTAAGTCACTAAAATGTAAAATATTTTTGTCCCCAATTACCAGTACTAATGGCTTCCTGTCTTCTACAGCTCTGTTGCTTTGATTTTTCAACCTTGGTTTTCAACCTTGCCCAGATGGGCAAAGCCCAGTGCAGCAAACTGGTCTGAATTCATTGTTGACCCTGCTTGGAGAAGGAGGTTGGACCCCTGAGCTCCTCCACTACCTGAATGACCATGACTTTTTGTCTCTCTTGCTAAGGTCACTGTAAAGTGAGTGCTCTGTAACAGAGAGTCATATCATCTCTGTAAGAGAGTCACGTTATCATACTGATTTTAGAGAGGATCTATAGCAAGGTGGAAAACAGTGCTAAAGGGATACAGTTATCTTACTAACTTTTAAGTGTTGTTCAAAACATAGATGAAAAGACTTTGGACAAATCTTGTGTTTAGGAAAACATTTTGATTAAACAAAACAAGGAGGAGCATTTCCCCAGAGAGCAACAAAAAAAGAAAGTTAAGGCAAATTCTTATTGGGGGTGTGAAATGAAACCTAATTTAGAAGAAATAACCTTTAAATTGATGTCTTATATCTTGAAGCAGTAGCCCCAAATAGCACAAAAGTTAATGTAAATCCTACATTGCTAGGTTTAGGGGTTTTCTAACCCTGCAAGTATACCATCTACCTTATAGCTGGTTACAACCTGCGTTTATTGTACGTCTGTCACACCACTATTTAAGGTATCAGTTTTCAGGCTGCAGTCTGAAACACCAAGTCTTGGGCCACAATAACTGATACAATGGCATCTCATCTTTGTAATAAGATATTTTTAAGTTTATCAACCCATCCAGCAGGCAAAGCTTCCATCAAAGAATTTAAACTTGCAGCCATGGCCTTAGTCTGTTCCTCGGGAGCCCAAGCACTGTGGGGTTGCTTACCATAAGGGCAGGTTCTGTGAAACACTACACTGTTCAAAAGGTTATGTCGCTCTTGCAGCACCCACCACCCCAAAGCCGTGCCCTGTGCCGTGGGAATCTGCACCAGGGGCAAAACCTATTTCTGCTCCCCAAGGCTGGAAACAGAAACGTCTCGGATACCTCTCTTTACACTGACTCCCACCTGAAACTCTGCTCCAGCTGTTTGTATCTGTGGTGTACAGAGAATACCAGCAAAAGACGCAGACTCTGTAAAACAGACACTGCTTTTTGTCCTTAAACAAGGAGATTGATATTACAGCACCTTTAGCAGCACTTGAGAGCAAGGGCCTCATACCCACAGCCTATAAACCCCAGTCACTTATCCAACATGTATATGCACGGGTCATTATCTTGCCTGTATTTCAAACCAACACTTTGCAAGAGAGTATCCATTTTCCAGAAAACATTATACAAAAGTCCTCTATTTAAACCCTGAACTTTAAGCTTAATGGCTACTTCAATCACATTCACAGGGGGAATATCTTCTTACTCAGCATTCGAAATCACGAAGTTCATACAGACCTGCAAGAAAGCATTTTAAAACTGCTTATGGCCTCTTAACCAGCTACATTTTCTTCCTACACACAGGCATTTGCAGAATGAAAATATCAGTTATGCATCTGCATCAGATCTAAGAGACACAGGTATGAAAGGCACACTCCTGTGCTTTATTGCCATTTATACCCACCCACACATACACGCTGCAGCACAGTTAATTTTTAAACTATTGTGTGTCCTATAGTGCAGCTGTCTAAATAGAACTTGGTTGCAAACTATTTTCTTAGCTGGTATTCAAATTCTTCTGTCTTCTCACAGATTTGCCTGCTAAATCCTCCTGCAGTTGAACACTAGCTAACTAATATTTGGCTCGTTCTTCCCACATTCAAGCTGCCTACATTCAGAACGTCTGCAGTGTTTCCTCCCACCCTCACCTCCTGTTCCTGTCTCATGGATTAGTATTCCCACATCA
>VZRQ01004333.1:403818-433306 GCA_013397975.1 Machaerirhynchus nigripectus
ACGCCGCTTTCAGCGGTGCGGTTGCAGCCTGTGTGCACGGATTGATCTAAATTCAAACTCCTGAAATGGAAAACAGAGAGTCGTGTAGCTACAGCAGCATGAGGTTACTTATCCAAAAGCTCACCAAGACCACACTGACCTCCAGGCAGCTTGTTATCAGGTACTCAAGGGAACCGATTCAAAGCTGCACTCACACATGGGCTGAAACACTGATTTCCTTGGAAGCGCCTTCCACCAGGTTGCCTGTATGGCTGTGTGTGACGGCTCTTCCCTTTGTTTAGTCCACCTTCACCACATTCTTTTCTGATAATCCTCTCTGCCTGCTGGCACGGCCCTACCTGGCACATGGGGCTGGTTCTGTAATCTTAGCTTTGTAAATAATTCCAGCACCGCGACACATACACGCGACCGAAAACATAAATTCTGCAACTTTGGAAGCCGCAGCTTTGGGATGCACTAAGACATGACATGGAAGAAAAGAAAAGGGAGAGAACAGAAGGGAACAGTAAATCAGAAAGAGTTTATTTCACATTTTACGGGGTCCAAAATCTCCCTCTGGCACAAGCCTGTATGACATTTAATAGAAAGGGAGAGATGTAACCCTTTGGTAAAATGAAACATCTGCTTAAGGACTGCTCGTAAGCAAAATCAAAACTCAGAAGGGGAAAAAAAAAGTCTGCAGTTTAAAAACTTCAATGCTTTAGAGACTAATAAATGGCTGTCCATTTTGAATAGGTTCCAGTACTGACGTGTTGTCTCATCAGTAAATAAAGATGTTAACAGTTTACTTTTCTTGACAATTAACAAATTGTTTTTAAATATCAAGACCAAATGTTGGCATTCTCCATAAATCTCTGCG
The DNA here is from genome assembly GCA_013397975.1 of Machaerirhynchus nigripectus. NCBI lineage: Eukaryota > Metazoa > Chordata > Aves > Passeriformes > Dicruridae > Machaerirhynchus > Machaerirhynchus nigripectus. The sequence goes on from VZRQ01004333.1 coordinate 404,678, forward strand.
TCAAACAGGTGCCCACAAGATACACTTGCCAGACTTAAGTATATATGAAAGCCAAATATAAATACAGTTATCATGGTGCTTTCAGTACTTAGAGCCAAATTCGACACTGATGTAATATCTCTGAATTATGTGTCCTTGATGATGAAACTGGGGTGTCCTTTATAAGCAGATCCCATAATTCAAATACAAGACTGCTTTTCTTTCCAGATATCATGGAAGTAAATACTTGTCACCGTTCAAATATGTTAACCAAAGTGGCTTGTAGTTCTAGGTGAAAGCATGTTATCTTTGTTATGAAGGGTAAGGCAAAGAGACCCTTTCCTCATATGAAAGGAAATGCCCTTCACGTGCTTAAAATCTTCAGTTGTACTTAATGATTAATTCTGAAAGAAATTTTCTTAGTCTGGAAGTCAAATTTCTGGTGGATGCTTTCTCTGGAGCTAAAATTTAACTCAAAATGGAAAAGTACTTTGCAGCTGAAATAAAATTACGTTTTAAAACAGTTGATAGCATTCTCAGTGATGAATATCTAAGGAAAATTAGAAAAGAAAAGGAGTTACTACACTTTTCATAGAATTAGAGAATCACTAAGGTTGGAAAAGAGCTTTCAGTCAAGCCCAGCTTTTGTATGAATTCCACAACAGGTTATCCATTTAGTTCTGAGGTATCCAACTGTCTTTGCAGGGCAGGGCACAGCTCCTTTAAACAACAGCAGGTCACATCAGTTTGGTTGGGCACAATAAAGCCGTGGTGGATGCTTCCCATGCCAGCTCCTTCATCAGGTCTGAAGGATCTGGGGTGGGGGGGATGGTGGAGTGTGGGTTAGGGAGAGTGAACAACACGTTAGATCACCAGGGTGATTTATCCACATCCAGCTTGCAACTCGCCCACCGATCCAATACCGCATCAGATCCAGGCAAAGAGCAGGCTGCAGCTCAATAAGTCAAACACTCCTGGCATTCTCTTTCTTCCCTTTTCCGTCATCCAGAAACAGGTCTGCTCATTCACCACAGTAGCAAAGATGAGATTCAGAGGTTTAAGAAAAATGAGGCCGGCTGACACCACCAAAGTATCTATAGTGGCCAGTGGGTCCAGGGGGTTGATTCTGCCTCTCTGCTCCACTCTGGTGAGATCCCACCTAGAATGCTGCATCCAGCTCTGGGGTCCTCAGTGTAGGAAAGACATGTTGGAGCAGGTCCAGAAGAGGGCCACAAAGTTAATCAGAGGGATGGAACACCTCTCCTGTAAAGACAGGCTGAGGGAGTTGAGGCTGTTCAGCCTGGAGAAGAGAAGCTCTAGGGAAACCTTAGGGCAGCTTCTCTGTACCTAAAGGGGCCTTACAAGGAAGATGAGACAGAGTTCTTAGCAGGGTCTGTTGCAACAGGACAATGGATAATGGTTATAAATTACAAGAGGGTAGATTTAGACTAGATATGAGAAAGAGGGTGGTGAGGCACTGGAACACATTGCCCAGAGAAGTGGTGGATGTCCCATTCCTGGAAACATTCAAGGTCAGGTGGGACAGGGCTCTGAGCAACCTGATCTAGTTGAAGATGTCCCTGCTTGCTGAAGTCAGAGGTTAAGCTAGGTGACCTGTAAAGGCCCCTTCCAACCCAAACTATTCTGAGATTCTACGATCTAATGATAGGTATTCATAGCCTATACTCAGAGAAACCGTAGAAAAGTTGTGGCTGGGGACAGTTCAGAAAGATTGCCTTTGCAAGTCACATATGCTGGGGACATCTCATCCTACGTGTACGGAAAAAAAATTGCATTCACTGTATCATGCATTACTCAAAGAGGTCAAGGATTTTCTCTTTCACACGTTTATTTTGCTTACTCCTACCTCTGTCTCCCTGTAGCACCCAGGTATTTCTTTCCCGTTGCCGGTCTCTTAACCCTTTCCGGAAGCTACAAGCTCTTCCGTTCCCCCCCAGCTATCACTTAGTCAGCTTAAGTGATTCTATAATAGAATATATTAAAATTCTTATCTTTGGGCTGCCCTGATGTATCATCATACAACGGGATCTGTCACTATGTTTGAACATCCTTATTTAATATGTTAGGATGTTATCTGCAATATGTCATATCGCTGTCCCTGGCTGTACCCTAGTACATGAGGAAAAGCAGTGGGAAGAAAGCACCCAGGCTGAGCAGGAGTGGAGGAACAAATCCTGAAAAAGCACTGGGCATTTGACAGTGTTCACAAAAGGCAGTGTAAAATATTTTTCAGTATAGTAACGTTTAGACTCTACCAGTTCCTCTTTCTATTCACTGTAGGAGGATTGAGACGATGTAATCATAGTAGTATTTTTTAAAGTACTTTTTAAAGTTGTATTTAAAAAATTGTGTCATAGTCTTCAAAGCAGGGTATGAGTGAGCCATGTAGCAATATTCAGTGAAGCACTCAGAATCAGAACAGAAACTGGATATCCAGCAAAATTTATCATGCAATTAGACGTTATTTGGTTATATTCTTGCTATCCCCTATTTTCTTTTTGCTGAAGAGTAAATCATGCAGTAATGAATGTCAGCTATGGTGCTTTCACCGAGATGCGTGTAAAATGTAAACATGAAATTAGTATATCTTGAAATGCTGGGCCTTTTAAAACACTACCTCATATGTTAAATTGGGATAAAAACATCTGTCCAGGACGAAATCGATCAGTTACTTGTACTGAGAGAGTGAAGAAAAGGAAGAAAATTTTATACTTTCAGTAAATATAGTGATTACTAAAGTACTACTGATCTGTTCTCTCTCAAATCAGTGCTCCAATATTTGTTAGGACAGTGGAACACATGAACACCCTGTGGTTGAGATTGCCAGGAAAATTCTTTTGGGCTTTGTTAGTAAGTTTGATATATTCCAACAATAGCAGAGATAAAATAAAGCATGTTCTGATAACTCAGTTTACACTTAAATTAATCAAATGCAGACATATTTACAGCTTAAATTAATAAAATATTAATTGTCACGATTGATGTAATTTCATATGAATGTGAAGGGCCATACAGCAAAAAAAGAGTTTTGGTTCCATGGATTTAAGAACCAAGCAAGATCTTGGAAACCCTCAGAGATGAGCCAAACAGCAACAGTAAATGCAAAGACTGGCTTTGACATGGCATCTGTCTGGTAAATATGGATGTCGGTGTGCTCCTTCATCTTGTCAAGGGAAAATAACTAGTTTGGAGTTCAGAGGTAGAGATGTGCATTGGCATAAACTTCAATGCTTTTTGAAAAGCAGGGATAGAGACAAGAAAGCACTCTTCTCCATGAGGGAAGCAAGAAGGTCATTTTTCTGTGAAGAGAATTGCTTTTGTGGTGACTTCCATCTGGAAAACAGTGCTCCCCTAGCCTGACACGATGCTCCTCGGTAATCCCCAGGACTCTTTCATAAGAATTCAGCAACACTGAAACTCATCCTCCTCTATGTCATTTTTCACCCCTGAATCTATTTGGAACCCGAGGGTGCAAGGTATGAGATTACCTCTCTTGGGAAGGATATTTAGAATGTATCTTGCCTAATGATCCTCGCCACACTTTCTCTGGGACTGGAAAAGACTGGCCTGTACCTCTGGAGCAGACCTTATTCACCAGCTTTGTAGTTTTTCTTACATCAAATCTCAGCCCTCTTCTTTCATCTTAGCCAGGTAAGGAAAAAATTATCAAGAAGATTGCTTTAGACTCTAATTTAGAGTGCTCTGAGTTCATACTCTTCCTCCTCCCAAAATCTTTCAAAGGCGTTGAAAATGCCTTTTTTTCTGTGCTCTGGTACTTGATATGCAAGGTATGATCTATAATTCATGAACATGAGGACAAATAACTAGATTACCACGACTTCACAATCATATTGGTCATGATCACGGCCATTAGATCAGAGTTAACTTCTCGGCTAACACTTAAATTGTACCATGGTTCATCACAAGTGGCAGCTTTGGCAAAAACCTTTTTTACATGTGCATAAACTATCAATGCCAGGATGTGACTGTGGTGTTGGGATATATATGGCATAGGAGTCTATCTAATTGTCTATTTATAAGCAAGCTGTTTCCCCATGCAGCTTCAAGCCACAGCTCATATAGACTGAATAACGGGACGTAGATTATGTGAAGAAATTTATATTATTAAAATAAAAAAATAAACAAAAAAGAAAAGAAAAGAGTCTGACAACTCTCTGGACAACTTCAAAGGTCCTTCTGATGAGCCCTTGTCTTCTCCTTCATTTCCAGAACTAGTCTCACATGCTCTAATGACTCAACATGGAACCATCAGCCCTTTTACACAGAATTTTAATACCAGCCAACGAGCCAGGTCAAAAGAAGCATCCCACAACGCTGCTGTAACTTTTCTAGAACAAGCAGAAAACATTTGTAACACTTGGCTACCACCTCTTCCGTCATCCCTCGCTTCTCTGACACATGGAGATTTGTGCAAATGGGGGCAGGAAGAACATGTTAAAAACTACAGTTCCATCCATATTCATCCAGAAGGCATATTTTTATACATACTGGAGTTTTTTATTTTATTTTATTTTACCAGCACTCTGTTAGATGTAGTTCTGATTATAACCTGACCACCAAGCTCCCCAAACTGAACTCTTGCACCGATTAAAAGTAAAGGCAGTGTGTTTACGAAAGCCAGCAAATCTGTGAGTCAAAAGAAGACACCTTACCAAAGGGTCAGAATTTGATATAAGGAAGAAAACATCCAAAAGCATGGAAGAAATGCTACTCGTTGGGTAAAGAGATTCTGTTGCCGATACAAATCAGAGATTAATAATTCATTTCTTTACAGACTTTCTACTCTTGACTCTAAGGAGGTAAAATAGTTTGAGAGCCCCACAAAGGCAGGGGAAAATATTATATATTTCCTACCTTCTGTACATTTTAAACCAATTGACCTCAGTAGGGTGGGACGGCCTTCCAGGCACAAGGCTGAAAGCAACTTTGAATGCTCAATACAAAATTTAATATCTATTAGCTGGGAGAGAAAGAAAAATAAAGGAGCTATCAGATTGATACCTTGGTTCATATATCTCAATTTATAACAGCATCTTTGATCAAGGGATAGAGGAGAGGAAAGTTAACTCAGCTAAATTTTAAACTTTCCAACAGGGTTGCAATTTAATATCTTTTCCTACTCTATCACTTGTCCAGCATAACCTGTTGCATATGATAAAATATTTTACCCTGACATTTTTACATGCTGTTCCTCTCTCAGATTCCAACAGACAAGGAGACAGTGAAGGGGTGCATTTACTGCAGGAGGTTTCCTTTATTTGTTCTCTGGTTTTAGCTTCAGCTAATAACAGATTGCCTATTCTTCAACATAGGGCAGATGATTGTACAGCCACTGTATTCCTTGATGTTTTTGCATCCCTTGCATAAAGCAGAATATTCACGAGCTAAAACAGTGTTTAAGAAGTTGCTTTTTCCTTGACATGTTATTCATACAGGATTTTGGGGAGTTAGCTATTGAAGTAGGGATGATACAGCTGAAATATTAGCATTCATTTTCTTATGCTAGCTAGCAACATTGCTACTGAATTTCTTTTATTGAAGACTTAGTTTTTCTTTTACTGGAGTAGCTAAAAACCTAAACACCTGCCCTGAAGTCCGGAGTTATACCCCAGCCAATAATATTTTGAATTTTTGTAGAGTGAGCTTTTGCGTAACTCTGTGTGTTGAACAACCACTTGTCTGTATTTTCATTCTTTATGAAAAAAATCTAAGTCTTTCTTCCATGTCTCTCATTCTGTGGCACTACCTACTTTCATATTTTAGCATTAGAAAAACATTTATTTATCTTCATAAACTTGGCTAAGTTCCATTAGAAGTAAATAGTATTAGACTGATGGATCACAGAGAAATCAAGCAATAATCTAAAGTCAGGTATTAACTCCACTCCTCAAAAAATAACATGATCAGCAATTAGATACTTTCTTATAGTCTTCCTGTAGTCAAACAGACCTAGCAAATTACAAAATACTCCCCACAAATAACACCTTCACACTGTAAGCTGAGAGCTATGGATCATCTCATCACAGTCCTCTGTTGAAAGAGCTATAGGTGAAGTGCCTGTCTTATCTTTAAAGATCAAGCTTTATATTTATTTTTTTTATAACACCAGCATTTACTTTAGATTCAGTCTATAAACCTCAGCAAAGGCTAATATTTACACATTTTTTGTTTTTATTTTGCTTTTCTGAAACCACCACCAGCACCAAAGAGAGGAAAATGCCACCATAATAAAAAAAAAAAAGTAATAAATCTGTTGAAATGACATGAAAGTAATTTCTCAGAAGATCCTCACCATACATATAACCATAAATTCACCCACAGAAAAAGTATTATCTCATAGTTTTATCCAAACCAAAAGACACCACCAGTTTGCAAACTGCAGTAGTTCCCTGCTGCAGATACTGGTAATTCAGATTTGTTCTAGAAAGAAAACTAAGCAAAAAATTAAACAAAAAAAAATAAAATAAATGCCATCTAGGAGGAAAATTTACGAAATAGAAACCTATGCTATTCACAGCCCAAAGGAAACACATCGGTTTAACACAAAATGACATTGAAGCAAAATACACAGTTCTCTCTTCTGTTTCTTTATGATATGTAATTTTTGTAGGCAACATAGTAATCGGTTTGTCCATTAGCTTGATAGTTACATCAACTTATTTTCATTTAATACCTGTAATAGTTGTGTATTTCTGCAGAAATGTGTTGCTATGCAGTGGTTTACTGAAAAAAATAGCAAAAAAGAAAAAAACACAGGTCCAATGTAACCATGCACATTTAAAATAACATTTTCTTAGTTAGAGCTGCACAAACCTGCTCTTAAAGAAGGAACAAATCATATTCAAGAGCAAAGCTGTTAAAGAAGAGGTCAAATGAGCACAGGCATATGTATATTTACGTTTGCAGGCTTGGGCTGATTGATGACTTGAACTACTTGTGGAAGCAGGAAAAAAGGCAGAGGCTTCTGCTGTTTCATCATCTTGAGCTGCTTCAAGCAGATCATGAAAGGATGAACTCCTAGCACCGAGCTCCACAACTTGCTCATGGACTGATGTGCCCTCCTCTGTGGTTTCTGCTACTCTTAGAACAAGCCCATCATAGGCAGTGTCCCACCATCCCTAAGTTCCTTATAAAACCACCCCAATCTCTAGAAGAGCGTTATGTGAGAAGTGCTGCAGATGACCACTCCGTGGAAGAGCTGTTTGTTTTAACCCAGAGGACGTCCATTTTGGTCTTTATGCAAGATTCTTTTCAGGCAAAGGTATGACTGACTTTGCTACAGAAATAGGATGCAACTTATCAAAATTCTTCCCTTCACGAGATGAAGGTTAGAAGCAGGCTCAAATAAGATGTTGTTCATTATAAATCTTAGGCCTTTAGATGCTACTGAATGGTAGAAAAACAAATACATTGGTGGATTACATAGTAGAATAATGCTACCTCTACATATTTGGGGAAGTGTTTGGGGTTAGCCTCCTTCCTATTTTTACATATTTGGGGGGTTGTTGTGCACAACAAGGCCATATCCCAGTTGTTGAATTCACATCTCAAGAAAAAAGAAAAACAAAATTCTGCTTTACCAGCTGCATCTGCTGGCAAGGACAAAAGATGTTCTGTCGCTGCGTTTTGTCAACAGCATAAGGAGCAAAGCCGGGAGGGTGTTACAGCTGACGGCCACAACCTAACAGCTGTGCTGAAGACCAACCACCTGACCCTGCGTAAAGCCTCTCCCAGCACAGCTGTGCTAGAAGAACTCACCTAAGGAGAGAGATCAGTCTGATCTTGCTATTAATTAGGGGCCTTTTCATAGTTTGCATTTTAATTTCAATATATTTTAACCAGACAGCGGTAAAAGGCCAAGCCCCCAAACTAGTAAACAACCCAAAACGGATTTTAAAGGTCACTGCCCTTCCTCACTGCTTCTTTACATTTTGATGCTTGGACTTTGTTTTTCATGTATTGATGCAGAAGAATACTACAGCTCCCACAGCTCGGCAGGCCTCAATCACACGAGAAGACGAGCCACTAAGATGTCCATGTCATCCCCCATGTTTTAAGTCTTTCCCTTAAACAACACTTTGATATGCAGCTTCGAGTTACTGGAGATGAATGAGTTGTAAGAGGGCAGAAATGCAGGCAAATTTGCCAAATGTGGAGGACAGAGCTGGAAAAGGCAGGTGTGTATTGAAGGAAGCACCCAGACAAGGAGGCTACTGAGGAAAGATGGATGCAGATGGAAACGAAAACAACTAAATGGATTAAAGGAGCAAATGAAGAAGAAACTAGAAAAGACTTCATATGAGATTTATTCTACAGGCAAAAATTGGAGAGATAAAAGCTCCCCTAGACCATGAAGAAGACTAGGAAAATGAAAGGTAAGACTATGACAAAGAGAGAAGCTAAGGAAATTGCAGGCTACGAAAACATTAGAGGCTGAGTAGGAATTCTGAGATAATACTGAAATAGAATTATGCGAAATAGGGCTGTTGAACAGGAAACAAATAAAACAGAGGAAAAATTAGGGATGAAATTATGCAATAGAAGAAAAAATGCAGGATAGGGACTGAATAGGTTACACAATGCATACATTCATGTCACAATAGGTTGAGGGTGATAGCAGAAGGAGACTATTATCTCAGGGGATTGCTGGATGATCCTTTCATGTTATTTTTTAGTCAAATCTCCTAGCTCAGCCTGGGGAATAGGCTGATCCAAAGGTGACCCTTGTTTTTGTCCTAGGGGCCAGCTAAGATAGAAGAGGGGTGATTCAGTAGACGACCCACTTTAAGAAAGATGCTTATAGATTACATTAAACTAGAGAGGGCTTGACAGGATTGCCTTAGCCTTTTCCTAGAGAGAAATCAGGTTTACTTTGGATTCGATCTCAGAGTAGGGCGCAAACATGCCCTTTCAGACAACCTTTCAAAGCTGGGCCACTCCCTTGCCCTGGATCAGCCTCCGGGCAGACCATATTATTTTCACCTTATCTTGGAAAAACTTTCCGGTTGAAGGCTGTCAGTAGGGACTCATGATGAATCCTGCAGAGCATGACACAACCCAGGTCAGACATTGAGCTAAAAGGGTGCCAGAGTAACCATGAGGAAAAAAAACCCAAAAAACCAACCAACCAACCAACCAAACCCCAACAACAACAGTGAAAAACCCCAAAACAAAACAAAACAAAAAGCACAGTGAAGGAATTAATTGCATATCCTGGTTCACCTATCCTGGGAACAGACAGCAGCTTTTCACAATCATCATCATCACCATGTAACACAACCACTGTCTTTTTAATCACAGTTCTAGAGAAAGCGCCACTAGATTAAGACAGAACAAATCTACTACCAAATATTCCAGACAAATAAAAATGTGGTGTCCACTGTTCCTTTAAAGCCAAAGAGCAAATTTTAAAGGTGTGTGTATTGCCATCAGTGATGAACATCTACAGTAAGTGTCTGATTCCCATGAACCTAAGCAGTAGTCAGTCTCCTGTTTTGTTTCCATTTACTTCAAAATTACGAAATTGATATTGAAAGAGAAGACCAGAAAAATTACAGCCAGCTTGTTGTAGAAACTCATGGAAGGAATTTATGTTAATTGATACATTTACAGGAATCTTGGAGTAAGAATTATAAATAAATAAGGTTTTTTTAAAAAAGCTTTTGAAAATGGATTTAGACTGGGAGGTCATTTAGGTGATAACCAGAATATAGATTCCAAAATTTCTGAACCTGGGAAGAGCAGATATAATTTTGAGATGAGGAATCCATCTGTGGCTTTGATTATATTAGGGCTTCTTTTTTCTTTTTTTTTTACAAAAGGGAAATCGTTTAAGAGCTGTGTTTCTGAAGAAAAAAAATTTACATCACCATTTAGAGTCTCAGGCTCTTTCTGTGAAAAAGCATGGAACCATGCTGTAAGTTTGTGTTTCCAAGTAACCACCTAGTTATAAAGACAACATTGGAAAGAAACTAATGAAATTCCAAGGTATTCTAGGATGGCTGTTTTATTCTGATCAGTGGTAGATTGCGCTATTGACCAAGTGTCAGACACAGAGCAATCCAGTGATTGAATAAACGCGGATACATAATCGGAGCAGAGAACTTTGCCAGGACTAGCTCTGTTCCTTTTCCTGTAATACCAAAATAAACCCTCTCTCCTTTCCCTTTTCCTCCTCTTTGCCATCCACACCCTCATACTCCTGTAGAGTGCAAATACATTCCATTCACCCCCTCCTGTTTTTCCACTGCTGCCCCCAGATAAAATAAGGCAAGGTGCCTTAGCTGGAGACACTGATGAAATATTTGCAGGCCAGATATTAATCTGTTATCTGTTCTTTAGGTGTGAGATGTGATGAGGATGACAGAGGATCCTGCTCTGCAGGCCCTAAGTAATTCGAGCCAAAGATATTTAGATCTGTCTTTGGACACTGCAAATCAGTTATTACGGGAGGGGGAGAGCCCTTGGGAAACCTACCTTGAACCATATTTCAAATGCCAGGGGACCTGCATGAAAATTGGGTAATGAATGAAATTCTGATTGCAGAAAAATCGCTTAGGGACGTGCCTGCTGTTGCATGCCACTGCTCTCTATGTAAACCCTAAATGCTTAATGATGTAAACTTTTGTACTGCAGATTTTGTAATGCATTCTCTCCTTCAAAATGCTTTTTCCTCTTGGGCGAGGGGGGGTGTCGGTTGGAATACTAGTTTTGTCCGCTGGAAAAAGATAAATAATTCAGCAGCTGCTGTGATGGTTTAATAGCACACAAGACCAGGTGTGGAGGAAGTAAACTTTCTCGCTGGGATGTCGGAGTTACCCTCACAGAGAAGCAACAGTATGTCTGGAGCTAAGCTGTTGCCAGGTCTGAAGCAACATATTAACTTCCCGAGAAGAGATGTCTTTGTCATTCCATCTAGAATTTATTATGCAGCTGTTTGTCAGGATTTCATTCCAGTGGAAGAAATTTCTTTCTTACCAAAGGCTGGACTCTACACTTCTTCAACCCATGTTTGGGATTGTCGTACTATGATAAACAACATAGCTTAAACCAGAGCCTCAGGATCCATCCGGGGCACTGCCTTTGTGCAAGGGCTTTTACAATGTAGATATTGATATATGTATATATTGATATATGAAGATATAGATATCTTTTAACATTCCCATCATGAATGTCCGGGTTCCTACAGCTCAGTATCAGCCACCTCAGCACTGGTCCTACAGCGCTGAGCCACCTCAGGCAGGCTGTGTGACACCTACTCTGCTTTGCAGCTATTTGAAAGACAGACTATTTGAAAGACAAAACATGCTCCCCTTTCGCTCTCTTATTCTATGATGTGTTATCAGAGGTGTGGAGATAGAGAAGTGCAGGGGGGGAAGGGAAAAATTGGAAATTTGAGACCCTCAGAAGGAATACATGAAGAATTAAAAAATGTAGAAGGAAAAGGAGACAGTTTTCCATGTTGGCAAATGTCACAGACCCCAGATGGGGCAACATCACAACTTTTACTGATCACTATTTGGTATTAAATTAATCTGTTTCCTAAACTAAACCATTAACAGCTGGAGGTTTGATTAAGAAGAATTCTATGTTCCTTCCTTCATTTTTCTGTATGAAGGAGAAGACATTTTATGAGAAGAAGCCTATCCTCATTTTTTAGGCAGTTTTAGCTTTCATATTCAAATGCATAATGGAGACTTATTTTTCAAATAAAACAATATTTTCTTCCAAGCCTATTTCACTGACCAGGCACCGAAGAAGTTGAGTTGTGGGCTTTTTGTTTGTTTTGTTTTGATGAATAAATATATGATCCCTCTTTTACAGACTGAAAAACTGTGTATAAAATTGAAGCCATCTGCCTCAGACAATGACAGGAAAGTTGGCGAGAGAACAATACCTGTTGCCCAAATCTGTTGCTAAATTGCTAGTCCACAGCAATTTACTCTGTATGCCAGCAATTTTATTTTCCAGTATATCTTTTTATCCAGCACCCAGAGTAAAAGACTTGTGATCATTTCCGTGGCACACTAACCCTGAAATGGCAATAAATACCTGCGACAAAAGCAAAAGATTTGATTTCTTTAATTCAGGGAATAAAAATACAACTAATATGATTAGAACACTCTGAGGTTTAGGAAAAGCTGTTCAGTCAGGATAATTCCAGTTCCTACATCCTGTATTTCCCATCACTGCTTGAGACACAGGCATGGAAACAGTAGATTTGTTTATGCTGTCACTAATAGATGAATTAAGGTGAATCTTAAGAAAAAACAGGTAGGCATTTATCTGAGCTTCTAAAAAGATCAGATTCACTGCATTATCACTCACTGTGTGTTCACTTTGAGGATATATGAGCAAGTGAATTCCCATGGCAAGAATGTCACCAAAAGCAAGCTTTAAATACGAATTGAGACAGTTAAGAAAAGTAAGTATCCGGAGTATTGAGTGCCAGTACTTAGAGCTGACAGATAACTATAATCTAACATTAGCACAACTACAATCAGGGAACCAGAATTTTTCTTCTACTTCTTTTTTCCCATTTGATTACATGACAAGTATTCATTTTCATGTCTGTACCAGATCTGTGCAGAATTAACCCCATGTTTCAGTGTAATGTTGTTTTATTTGATTTTTGTTATTGCACATGTTATCACTTAAGTATTGCTATTGTATGTTATGGGAACAGTTCCTTAAGTATTTCTAAATACAACATATCAGCTTACCCTCCTGGGAAGCCAAATATGTCTGGGAATGTAGAGAAGAAAACAATGGATGGTGAGACTTGCAAATGTGGCAAAGATTGCAATGTTGCTACTGTTGGTGTCTCCTAACATGGATGGATATAGGGAGTTTTGTTCTAAACAGCAGCTTCAATAGCTCTACATCCAGCTGAAATAAAATTTACCATGCATTTGGGTTTGCTTATATTCACGGACTTTGGGCAGGAACATCCACAAAAATAATTTATTTCTTCCACTGGTCCTGAGGAGTATCATAGAACTGGAGAATCACACAACTGTTTGGGTTAGAAAGGACCTTAAAAATCACCTTGTTCCAACCCCCTGCCATGGGCAGGGACACCTTTGACCTGACCAGGTTGCTCAGAGCCCCATCCAGCCTGGCCTTGAACACTGCCAGGGACAGACATCCACAGCTTCTCTGGGCAACCTGGGCCAGGGCCTCACCACCATCATAGTAAAGAATTTCTTCCTAATATCCAATCTAAACCTTGCCTCTTTCAGTTTAAAGCCATTCCCCCTTGTTCTGCCACTACACGATCTTGTCAATAGTCTCTCTCCATCTTTCTTGTAGGCTCCCTTCAGGCACTGGAAGGGAATTAGGTCATCCCAAAGACAATATCTCTGGGTATATGAAAACAGTAAATGTAAACCTGATTTCTGATTTGTTATTAAAATGTAATAACCTTTATTTAACCCTCAGGAATGTCATCCACTGTGAGCCCTTATCAGAAATTAATCGTCTGACTTCAGTGGGGATATGAGTGGTTCAACCAATTTATTTTTTATTTCAAGATAGGGAAACAAGTAAACTAACATTTAAATATATATGTTGTATACACTCATTTGTATACTATCCCAGAAAACAAGAAAGAACATTGAGAAATATATTGGTTCTAGAAAAAGTTGAATGACAAAACCGAGGTATTTTTTTAATGGCAAGTTTCAGAGGCATTGCACTAAGACCAGGGGGGTTTTGAGGAAAAAAAAAAAAAAAACAGGCAAGAAAAGATGTATCTCAGAAGTGAGCCTTTAATTAGGTACATAGGGGAAGAGGTTGAATATCAATTTAAGCTTTAATGTGTCTCTCTACCAAAGAGTAACCAACCTCTTTGTATGGGTGTTCAAGGGCAAACATCTAATTTTTACTGGTGTCAAGGACAGGCAAAAATCTCAACATCTCTCTACAATGAGAGTTTTCTCCGTAGACATAAGTATCGCCAGGTCCGAGGGAGTGACTCCCTGTGTCACAGACTGCCTAATGGGCTGATGCCAACAACCCATTCCACACTGTCAGCACTGGCCTTACAACCCCAAGCAAGTCTCTTCACGTGCACCTGCCTCAGTTTCCCCACCCTCAGAGCAGCGGCAATATTTATTGTAGCAGAGCAGTAACATCAGGCTGCTGTCACGTTGATAAGTGGCTCAGAGATCCCTGAATAGATGCTGACTTGGCATAAAAGCGTGTATTTACAAATGAAGATGTATTCCATTGTTATGAATATTGTGTATTACAGGCTGCTTGCATTATCAATTTAACGTACACGAAGATTCAATCAAAGCTGTTTAAGACCTTGAAAAAGACGCTGCTCTGTGTACATCCTGATAGGCCAAGTGTTGATTCAGCCTACACGCACGCACAAATAATATCTCGAGTCATTAGGGTCTAGCTTTTTTAAAAAGCAGTTTTCAAACTTTGAAAAATCCTTTCTATGTGTGATCTGTGAGTTGCCTTCTACATTCGGAGCTGATAAAATGCAGGAATGTTCACATTCATGAGACAATAGCTCTGACTGAATGCTGTAAAATGAAATAGTCTCTTTCAGTTTTTCCTTTCAAAAGGAAAATTGCATAAATAATACATTTGGGTCTTGCAATACAAAACAAGCACAATAGCTACTTTACAGCTTTCATCAAAATGAAGGCCATCTTTTTCATTTATATTATGAAACTGGTAATACAATATCATCATCTCCGATTGGCTGAAATCACCTAGACGGTGAGCTCTCCTTTCCTGATAATGCCACTCACTCCCTGTGTCAATGGAATGTGTAATGGTGGGATATATAAGACAAATTTTTTGTCATTGGTTAGCAATGAAGCTTAAAAAAAGTAATAACGGAGATTTATTGGGGAATAAGCAAAGCTTCCCAGTGAAAAAGAGTAAGACAATATCTGAAAAGTTTCTGTATTCCTTGTCAATATTTTGCTTTTACATCTGTGTTCCTCTGCATTCTTAATATGTTCTTTTTCAAAGGGGAGAGAATAGGTAATGATGGAAAGGGTAGCTTACTTTCAGAAGGACTCTGTGATTAAAGGTGTGTCCTTAATTTCCTGGTTAACATTAGATAGATGCCACTCAACCAGACAAAAAAAAAAACCAACCCAAAAAAAACATTTAGGAGGTGTTACAAAAGGGCAGGTGGCACATCTGGAGTAGTTTGTGCTCCATTCCCACCACCATCCGGAGGGCTGTTTCACCTGCTCCCCACTCTCAGCTGAAGCTCCGTCTTTGACAGCTGTCTTTGCCGTCTCCACTCACTCTGTTCCTTGCCGTTCATTTATTGACCTCAGTCTTGGACTAAACCTGACACTGAACCAAACACGGAGCATGACTAATCACACAAATCTATCCACAGTCGTCCTTAGGGAGTTCTCAAGCCCTCATAGCTGCAGTTATTTTGCATTTCCGTAGCTCTTTCCTGTATCACGAGAGAGTATGACATCATGTCTGGGTAAGGAATGAGATTTTCTTTCATATGATCATTGCTCTACCCTTCACTTTCTCTACCCTTCATTTTCCCTCTCTGTTGCAGTGGCATTCTTTATTTCTCAGATGTATTCACAAATTACGCATCCTGAGCTGATTTTTCTCCCTCATGGTGACCTTTCAGAATAGGATATGCACCCAGAATGAAGACCAAAGCAAAAACATACCAACAGTTCAGATGTCGGCTGAGACAGACACTTGGTAGAGCCACCTCTTAGACTGCAGAGAACATGTTGGTATTTTCTGACAAGCTTAGTTCCCATCCACTCCTGCCCACAAGGCATTCTACTGGAAACAGGAGTAAACTAATGGCTAAATGTGCTGGCTTTCACATGCATCAGATATAAAGGACATTTCACCAACCTCTCCCAGACAGCTCTCTACTGAAGCTACACATCTAAATGTTACGGAAGTACCAAAACCAGATCAGAATGAGCAATATTTTGTTCTTGTCGCGGACAGATATTTCAGTCCATCTTGCTCTATGTTTGCTAGGTCTCCCTTAGTCAGACTGGCATATGAAGAGCTTCCTTTGGGAGCTCCTGGGCTTTGTCCAAGGTCTTTGACTATACCTCATTAAGACCTTGAAAGGATTCACTGCACTAAGGCATCCCACTGGTCTATTTAGAGACCAGCACGATGTGCTAAGTTAAAAACAATACCTATTTGACCTATGTGACACAGCAATTCCTTGAGAATAATTTCTCCATTACTGTGCCTTGACTTTTCCCGTTGTAAAATGAAATTTGGCTGCTCTGTGAGTGTTTTGAGCATGACTTGCCATTTTTATTGATGGCATTATGCCAGATATTGTTTAACTAAACCCCAGTTGTGTTTGAGATGGGAGAGTGTGCTACTAAACTTCCATGGTTAGTGCAAACCCTACCGAGGGCTCTGTTTCTTCTGCACTTAATCACTCTCTCATTGATTTACAATTCTATTTTCTGCAAGGACAGACTTCCCTTGTTCTGTTTATTGAATTCAACAGTATGGGTTCATAATCCTTCTCCTTTCTCATTTTAACATTAGAGAGAGTGGAAGCTTCTCACTTGCAAGCTGGGAGCTTTCAGTTCTGTTGCTGAATGAAGCTGGAACAAAAATTCCTACGTTAGCTTTTTAAATTGTATTTTCCCCATCAAATGAACAAACCCAAACCTTCCATGCAGGCACTAAAGTCAGGCATTCTAAATCCACATCTGGAAACTGAACATTGACACATATCTTCTGGGCAAAGCTGCAGCTATTAGATGTTATTTGAATGCCAAGGTCAACCATTAAAATTATTCCCTCTTCCACATCATTATAATATTGTACTACAAATGTCATCAGGATTGTGACATGGATTGTAAGACTATAACATTAATTTTCAGCTGGTTTGCAATTATATTTCTTTCACTGTGGAAGTGTTAGCTCTGATTTGATAAAGAATAATGCTGTGTCAGTACCTGGGAAGGAGAATTGCAGAGGAAAGATCCCAGGTACTGAGAAGTCACCAGGAGAACTATGTGCCTTGAAAAAAATCATTTGGTCCAGGTCAAGTAGCCACATGTGTCTGCTGAGGTATAAAACTAAAGTGTACATGATCAAATAGCCCCTGGACCACTTCACAAAAGGTACTTCCAGCACATTTCTGGTTCTGTAGATATTTCTCCTCTATCTCATTGGACACAGCATTCCTCACTTTCCTTGTACCAACCCCCAGCACAGTGCTGAGGTGGAATGTTCTGGTTCCCTTTGCTCTCACTTTTTCTCTGGGCTCTGCAGTTGCAGATCCTGTCTTGATGTGGAGGCCACAGCACAAACACGGGCATTTCACAGACAGAGAGTTTTAGTCACTTCTGCTCGTCCAAAAGCTCTTTCAAGGTTCACTCTTAGCAAGAGCCTTACAGTAAACTGCCAGCAAAGAGGGAGTTGACTGGGAGTAGTCAATGCCCTTGAGCAATAAAAAAGAGAAGTCTTTGAAGACTTGTTTTCAACAGTATCTGAGCACAGGAGGCTTAATTCTTGTTAGATGTGGACTTCTCCATTCTGCTTGATGTCAAACAAGAACGCTTTTTTCTTTATACTTTTGGGTATAGAAACGTGATGACTATGTCTCTGTTGAGGACAAGACAAGAGGACTCCTTGACTGAAGGAGTAACCTTGAGAGGAAGCTCAGTGTGGAGGGTGAATACTTCGTGCCCAGTGAAAGGAAAGGCTTTTTCAATCAGCTGCACAAGCAGTCATGTGAAAACCTCTTCTTTCTCAAGTAGGAGGGGCAAGAAATGTTTTCTTGTTGACACGACCCATAGCACTGTTACCACTCCCAGGTTTCTCCCTGCTAACTGTGCTAACTCTGGAAAGGCAAACTGCAAGGCAGTAGTAAAATACACTTCCTACTTTTGTACTCTATGAGCTCTTTGGGGTTTTGATTGCATCCTCTACCATCACTTTTTTACATCCTACTACTGCTGTTACTCACTCACCACCTCCTAATCATCCTGAAATGATGATAACATTAACAGCAATTAACCATCTCTCCTCTAAAAATACACTATTTGATTGTGTAGCAGTTAGGAGATGCGAAGACAAATAACTTAATTACTCTACACTTGATCTTTTCATACCTCAGCGCCATCCTTTCCTGAGGGAGAGGCCAGAGCTCGAGGAGTGAGGAGGAAATATGTTACAAAATATTCTTAGTGTTAGCCTATGAAAATCCTGGTGAGTGGGTATTAATAGCAAGCAGTCAGCTCACGGAGAAGACAAATTGTGTCTCAGCAAAACAAAACTGAATGCATGTGGAAAAACAGTACCTCCTGAAAAGCACAATAAATTGTACTACGAACCCTACAGCCTTTAAACAAGCCTGTAACATAATAAATCCTTTGTTACTCCTTACATCAAACGTTTTCAACTCTTCTGTTTTTTCACGCATTCAAAGGTACTATCTAAACAGCACTTTAGAGTACAGGTTACCAGCAAGTGAGGTCCAGGCACATCTCAGGCTCAAAGTAGAAGCCAATGATTGTGCCAGATCTCTGCTTGTTAGAAAAAAATGCCACAAAGCACTGGAGGGGCAAGGAGAAAGTAACCCTAACCCAGGGTCAGGGAAAAGGGAGAGAAGGAGATGACAGTGACCCCGGAGAGCAGGCAGTGATTCCTGGAGGCACCTGGGTAGTGGTTAGGTGACCATGAGGTGATGCAACAGTAGATGTTCAGGGAGAAGCCAAAAGGTGAGAGGGATACAATGCAAGTGAGACTTGACATCAAAAGGTGCAAACCACTGACCTAACACAGAACTGTCTTTCAGAAATTGTTCCTCAGTCTCTTTAGTGGATGAATTAATGATTTGCAGCTTTCTTCAACTTTTTAATTCCAAATATTCAAGTTTCTTTTTTAACGACAGGCAAACCAGACAAATCCTCATTGAACAAGATTAAAGCCTCTTGTCCTTAAACACCACTCTAAGCAAGCCTTCAGAGGACAAAACCTGTTGCTTTTATTAAAAGTATGGAAAGCATTATGCTTTCCCCTTATGCTCAGTTAGTTGGTGCTTTCATTCGGCTTAGACACTTCCCTCTCCTATTGGTAAAGAAATTTAACTACTTTCTATAGCCTCCTGAATAGCCTTGATTTTTTACCTCTCTGCTCTCTGCCTTAGCCTACTTGGTAAACCTGGGTGGCCAGCAGGTTAGACTTCCATCTGAGAGGAGCTTCATTCACTTTTACTGCTAGAGGTGCCGAGACCAAAGACCTCAGAGCAGCAGGTACATCTCAGGGCCCAGAGGCGAGAGGGAATGCATCCAGTCCTTCCAAAGCCATCATCTTCTGCCAGATAACAAAGTGATTGCAATCTACCCCACAGTCCCTGCGCCTTTATTTGTCCAGCTACTCAAAGGTGAAAGGGTAAGCCTCTGGACAAATGCCTTCAATGCAGACATCATTCATTTCTTCTCAAAGAGCTATTGGGGGTGTCCATTAAGTGCCCATCCCTATTTCTGCAATCTGTGGGTCCTTCAAGCTAAGATACTTGTTCTCAAAGCCTCTGAGAATTTAGAGATACACAGAATATTCTGACTGAATTTTGTACCTCCTCATCTCTGCTCTACATTCCTATAAAGTAAGTGGCTTTTGACTGTAAACACGTTCTTAGCTTGTGTGTTTTCTAGCGTATATTTTTATGCCTAAAATACACATAAATTCACATTGTATTAGAACTGTGTTTGCTGGACAGCGAGATCATTTTTACCCATACTGATGATCGCATCACATAAGTCTGGGTGCCCAGGAATTCTCTGGAGCCAGTACCCAGAAACTAGTTCAGAGCAGGTGTCCAAACTTGGTGCTCATCCTTCGGCAGATCCTCCAGGGTTCCTTGACTCCAGTGGGTGTCCAGAGAGGACAATCATTTGGAAAACTAAAACGAGCAAAAGTGGCTACTGGCAATGAACCTGCTGTCAAAACTCTGATGTCAAACATCATCCATGTCATTTCCCAAAGCAACAGTAACCCCTGGACTACCTATATCAGCTTCACCCAGGTAGCCACAGGTTCACTTTCTCTAATTGTGTTGGTCAGACAACAAAGATGAGAGAGATAAGACACAGGTAAATAGTTGCCATTGTGAGCTATCTGAAACTAAATTGGGCTAAATTTCTTGGAGACTCTGTATGTGGTTGTTGTGTGAGCGATACCATGAAGGTTTTTTATTTTTGGCCTTTGCTCTCATAATCTTCCAGACACTTTAGAAATGTCCCTCACCATGTCAAAGGTAAAAAACCTCTCCCATTCCAGCAAATGCCCATACTGGACATGTGCTATCATAACACATCAAGCAGAAGACCATGAAAATAGTGGGGTGGTGCCCATAAATACAAGATTTTCAGAAAAAAAGAAGGTAGAGGGCATTTACTACTGGAAAGGGACATTATATATTTTTCCATTTCCTCAGTTATGCCATGTTCAAATCAGACAGAACATCTCTCCACTTAGTCCAAACTAATCCTGCAAATACTGTATATTCTCTGTTTACTTTCTTGTCTTTGCTGTGGGTGGCTGAAAATGGTGCACTGGCACTTCCAGGTGAAACCACATAGCCATTTGGCTTTGATGTTTTTGCATAAAACCCACCTTATTTTCTGTTTGGGGATCAATACATCAGCCATCCCCAACACCAGCTCACAGAAAAGATTGGAGAGCAACTTGTACATCAAAAGCTACGTATGAAAAAAATTAACAAGCAAGAAATTAAATCATTAAAACTCATCAGTATTTTGCCCAAAATATTTCATCGTTGTACTTCACTCTATCTTGCTGCTCTAGACCGCAAAGCACGTTGTGCAGGATGATAAATTACATTATCTTCATTTTACAGATGGGAAACTGAGGCATAGGAAAGCAAATAGACTTTCTCAATGAATTGATAATACGAAACTTATTTTCTGACTCTCAGTCTGGCAGTCTATTCAGTAGACTATCCTGTCTTTAATTCCTATTTGAAAGAGGTGAAAGAAATAAATGTGCTGTTATGTTAGCTTTTGCAAATCCATTTTCCCTTAGCACCAAGACAAAAAAAAAATAAAGCAAGAGTCAAATGCTTAAAATAGTTAAAAATATTAAAGCGCACAATAAGACTATTTAGTTGCATTTACAGCTGGCAGGAGACTCTGACATCCTATTTTTATTTTATATTTTTTATAGCTAAAGATTTCATTGTACTACCTGAAAATCATGGTAGTTTGCCGACAAGCTTGCAGCTTCAAGTGCTCATTTTCAAACCAACTGTATTTGAAAACAATGTTTGGCACTGAAAATAAGCAGAGATATAAGAAAAATATTAAAATCGCTATGGGAGTGACAGGAAAAAATGGAGTGAGACAGATTCCTCCAGCCTGATCCTTTATGATTCTTTTCTAGTTATTGAGTATATAAATTTCAATCCCCTAGTACAGCTGAGGGGGGAGAAAAATACATGATTATCATATCACTCAAAGCTGCACAACTTTAAAATCAGCTCCAATATAAATTCACTCCCTATAAAATGACTTTTAATATTCTTTTCCTTAACATAAGTATTAAATTTTGTATGATTAAAAATTTATTTACTCTCTCTTCCTTAATTTAGATTTTTATTTGTTATCGTTGCCATTCCCATCTGATCTCAACAAAATCTCTCCGTACATTATGGCAAGAGTGTACCACTACCTGTGACACATCACTGGGCTTTGAAAGCTAATCCTTAAAGCAAATTAAAAGTGACCACTCTAACCTGGGGGCTCAGACAATGTGCATTATGCTGCTGTTTCACAAAGGGAGGAAGGAGAGAAGACAAGGGAAGCAAGAATCCTTTTCCTAGGTTAGGAAAGCATACGTAAAAGAGCTACATGTGTACAGCAACAGCCTCTTACCTAATTTACATTGTGACCCACTGGAATTTTGTCCTATTAACTCACCCTGTTCTTTTATATCTCACCAGGTCTGAACGTGCCCCAAGAAAAGTAAATAAAACAAAATAAAATAAAATAAAGCGAACTTCATGCAAAATTATGTCAGAATATCACACCTGAATACTCTTCTCTCCAAGACAAAGTAGCTCAGCCTGAGCCTGTAGCAATTACAAAAATTTAAAAAAAAAAAAAAAAAAAAAAAAAAAGAAAAACAAAAAAAAAAACAAACCACAACTTAAAAACTACTATGATCTATGACAAAATATGGTCAAGTGAATGCTGGCAGGGACATGGCCGTAACCACCAGTGAACCAAAATCCTTTACTGTCCATGGCAGTTGTTTTGTGAAATGACTTGGGTTTTGTCAGTACTTGTATCTTTTCCAGTTGTTCACCCTTAACTTGAATTTTTTGTGCATGCTTTTCAGTGGAATATAAGGGACTAGAAGGAGTAAATCATTATTTTAACCTAAGAGTCATTCACTCAAAAGGTGTGTAAATCAAATGGTTTCATTGTTGTGAGCTTCCTGCTCCCCATGCCCTACCTACACTGGCACACTACAGCACCTATTTCAAATTATATATTTTCCAGGAAAAATATAAGAAAGTTCATATTAGAATATGTCCTTCTGGTCCAGTATTATCCCAAGCCCACCAGTCTTTCAAGCAGAGGGAACCATGATATTTCCTAGATAAAGCATCCCAGCTCCCACTTCCCACATGCGTGTTATTTCCACAGTACATGGGTGGTGTGGACTCTCTCTCCATGGATTGGCCCAAAAGAATTTTGAATGCACATAAGCTTTTACTGTCTGCCACATACTGCAGTAATTTTGATCAAACTTTTTCAGCTGTGAAAAAGCACCTATAAAAATTGCTGGCTATAAAAATTCACCCAGGTGACTGTTCCAGATTCCATCAGCTGAACCTGGAGGGACCAGCATGGCTGGCTGACACATCACTGGCCTTCTGCTCCCTTTTGCAGCTTACCATGAAAGATTTAAACGTGCTCAATAGAAAAGTCAGATTTTGAAATACTAAACTCCTGCTCTAAATGGAATAGGTTTCCCTGCACACCAGGGAATGGGTCCACATTAAAAAGAGCCAACGATGCCTCTCCTGGAACAGTAGCTCACTCAAGACCCAATAAAGACCATCAAGAAAAGCCCAATTTGAAGTCAATGTCCATATTTTCACCTTAATATAAGCTGATTTTGGCTTACTGTCTCTATGTACAAGTAATATCAGATTTGTCATGGAGTCTTTATAGAAGATATATTTTAAGCCCTCTAAACTGCATGAAAAACCCGAGGATTATTTTTAAGAGCTATGCTCTTTTTCTTTCACTGATCATTGTTAGAGCAAATCATAAAGGCTGAACCATTCTTGCTAGCTTTATTGTTTGCATATATTTTAAATGAAACTTTTATTCTATTTAAAAACACTTTGATGTTACTTTTCATGCATCTTTTTTCCTTTATAAGATTGTAATAAGAAATTTCTTTGAGAAACACTTACAGGAATGTGCAATATCAACATTGCTTTAGCATGTGAAGGATGCTCCCGAAAAAGATGCAAAATACCAATTCCCCTCCAGCCCTTGAAATTTGGTTGAAATATTAATTGAATATTCTTCGCTGATAATTAGTCCAGTTGTTTCACAGGCCAAGTGTTTGTCTGCCTCCAATCCAACAGAAGATGCTTTTATTTCATGGTCCTTAGGTTTAGACCAATGAAGAGCCCAGGCGCTTTTGAGGAGGATATGCACAATTTTAGGTAGCACACAGCTAGATAATAATCCACTCCCACCGTTCAAAAATCCATAGGTTGTTCGGGCCATACCATATGTTCTTTCTATTCAACAAATAAAACACAGCCTACGTATGAGCCGGGAAAAGAGGAGGCTTTGGTCTGACCAGATGGCAGCCTTCCAGTACCTGAAGGGGACCTACAAGAAAGATGGGAAAGACTTTTCACAGGATCATCTAGTGACAGGACAAGGGGGAATGGCTTCAAACTGAAAGAGTGTAGGTTCAGATTAGATATTAGGGAAAATTTCTTTACTGTGTTATCTTGGACACTGGTCAAATGTCATAAATTACATTGCAAAGATACAAAGAATAATATGCCAAAGACGATGTTCTTCCCAGATTTAAACTGGGGTGGGGAGGGGGGGTGTGGGGAATTCAAGCCTAAGCAAAGTGTTCAATGAGGGGCTGTAGGAGAGAATCAGTGTCATTGTGATGAAACACTGAATGAATGTGGTGACCTTAAAATGCCCTTGGAGAGGGCCAAGAGCAAGGCAAGTTGTCTAGGAAGGAACCATCTATTGAGCTAGAGGATTTGAGACTGGATGGGGTATGAAGGGACTAAGGCTAAAACTACTGTGAAATTTCTGCATCTCTACGCACAGACCCCAGAAAAGGTGGGTGCAGTCAGCTGCTGGATGACACAGTCATCACCAGTAGCCTAAAGACAAGGCACTGTACATGTCACGACTGCACATGACACTCAGTGCCATGGTCTGGTTGACATGGTGGTGCTTGATCATAGGTAAAGGTGTAAATGGAGGTGTTTTCACCATAAATTAAAAAAATTACAATATAATAGCAAAACAGGTTGAGCTGAGGAAATTTAAAAATAATTAGAGTGTGATATTAAATATTTCATTCTCTTACCAGTGTATGGTAGGATGACAGGTAGGAGATGAAATTTTAAAGTTCAGTCTATCTGTCTACCTACAGCGACTATTCTGGCATTTACACCATGGTCATCACTGCTTTATCTGAGGAGCTATCAGAGCAGTTGTGAACTGGGGAGTTAAAAGAAAAGACCTCTTTTTATCTCAAAGGTCATGTGGATGCTATAAAAATACAGATATGCAGTTCTATAAAATCTTGCAGGTTAAAAGGTACATCTATTAAAACAAAACACGTGTGCAGATTCATGTTTCCCTGCTCTGGCCTTACTGCAGGGACACAGCTGAGCTATGCTGGAGAACGTGGGTCCCGTTACTGGGGAGGAAACAGCAAAATCTTAAGGATGTGGGAGGTGACATTCAGGACATCCCTTTATTCATTTCAGTTTCTACTATTCGTGCCGCTCTGCTGGTTCAGTTTGAGAGATGCAAATGATCAAGAACGTCTTGTCAGGGAAAGCTGGTCCATCTCTCATCCTTAACGGGACACCCAGAGAAATTCAGGCAGCAGCAGATCCCCGTCCCATGACAAATAATCCCAGGGTCTCCTCCACCTCACCCACACTCTTGGTTCCAGCAATAGGCTGTTGCACGTGACGTGGGACAGCCTTGAGAAATTTCTCCTTTGAGAGGTGTTCAAACTTGCACTGTTTTTGAAAAAACAGGAAGGATGCTTCTATCCTCTCCCATCTTTCATGGATCTGGTCAAATGCAGAAGGGAAAAGCAAGGGGAAGGCAAGAGAGTATTTTTTTTAATGCAAATATTACCCTCCTCTTCTACAATCTTTAGCAAACAGGCTTGACACTCAATAACCCAATTAGGTAAATGGAAATTTTTACTCAATTTATGGCTGTATAATCAGGCATAGTGAGGAAGAAAGTGACAATGCAAATGGGGAAGATATCAAGGAGATTTCGTTCCCTCTGTTAAAAGGTTTACAACTCCCTAACAGAGACATCATGAAAAACCTTAATTTAATCTGCCCCAATTATTAAAAAGTATCTGCAAAGATATTTATTTGATACCAAGAACTTATGAACAGAAATGAGTTTTCAGAAATACTAAGATCCCGTAATCTCAGTGATTTCAGTCAAGCCTTAGAAGTTCATGATATGGGAAAACAAAATATCTACACACACACACACACACAGGGAAAAAAAAAATAGAAAAGCGCTCTTGTGTTATGACATTAAATTCTAGGTCTAATGTTGTGCTGGGAATAGTTATTTACACTGCTGGCAAATTTCATATTGGAAATCCTAGTCCACTGAGAATACTCTCCCCAACACTCCTTCCCCCCCAAAAAACCCTAAATCACTGTACTTCTAAAATTCTTCTGGTTTTTTCTATGTGTGAAGTTTCATTGATTATATTCATAAATAGCTGCATATATGTAGATGTACAGGTCTGTGTATAGAAATGTACAGCTGTATATCACATCTGATGAAGTGGAACTTCACATGCAGACATAAACCTTGTGCTGTTGAGGCGTTTGTGTTTATCTGAGTCCATTTCCTGTTGGTAACAAAAGTAAAATCTCAGACCACTTATTTGTCTATTTAACTGTGGATTTAGGTTCCCTACTTCTCATACTCAGACACTGTTTCCCAGATCAGGTAGGTGAGTCACAGAACCAAATAATTCTCAAAGATCAGGAAAGCAATATAAACTCCTGGTAATATCATAAGACAGGTTAAACATACATGATAGATTACAGTGACATACCCAAATACTGGGTTATGCAATAATACTTTTGGTAGCTAGGCAACTTTTAAAAATCCTTCCAGTTAATTAATTCAAAGTCACAGAGACTTACATTTCTAAGTAACTTAACTACTTCTGAAATGTTTCCTAGTCTAACTTGTCAAAATGCATGCTATGATAAACTTGAGCCATTTAAATCCTGAGGTATCTTTCTGATGTTTAAACAGCTGACTGTTTCACTGCTACCTTTTTTAATTAAACTGTACATTCTGAAAATAGCATTGTGACAAAACATGCTAATTGCTGATGTTTGAGTGACCTCCCGAGACTGGCCATATGTTAGGAAACACTGCTTAGCAGTGACTCGTTTGTGTGCTGTGTTTGACAGAGGCATTATGGAAATGGAAAAGCCAAGTGTTCACTACTCCTGGAATGGAACTAATTCTAGACTGTTCAATGCATTTAAAAATATGGGCTCCATCTGCAGAAGCAGCCTGACTCCATTCCCACCACAATCAGTGACAACAGGTCAATGCTTCATGCTTTGGAAAAACCTCACTGACGATCACAAAGGATTCACTTCCTAATGAGACGTTCCCCTCTGAGCCCTGGTGCAACTTGGATCAGTAACTCCCTGATTCTCCTGCTTTTATAGGGCTCCAGTCTTTAAATAAGCACTAGCAGAGGCCCTAACACACTTCCACAATTCCTTTGCTTCTATGTCTAGTTTCTTCACCATTCTGAATTGTGCAAGCATTAAATATAGCAGATGCAATCATTATATCTAAAGTTCCAAATAATACAGCTACAGTGGTGTAAAATAAGTGCAAAGGCCATTTCATGCAGTTTCTGGGGTTTGTAAAGTGTAGCTGCTCATTACAGTAAAACCCCAAGCATCTCAAGCACCCTGGTAGCAAGTTACCTCTCCCACACCTTACCTTGGAACATCTTCATTGTTTTTCATTAGACACCTCTGTTTCACAGCAAAGTGCCCAACAAAACCATGCAAGAGGTTCACTAATGTCATGAGAGAGAGCTTACTGTCAATGAAACAGCTTTGTTTCTTTAATGTGCACAGTGTGAACCTACAGAGAATCCTGTTAAAGTGGGCTGGGCATTTGTGTTTGATGTTTAGCTCTATCCAGTTCTGCTCCACCTTCTGAAATGGCCATCTGGGCCTCCTGCATACCCTCTCAAGGTATGTTACCCAAAGTCCAAGCACTGCAGAAATTTCAAAATTTACTCTACAAATGGAATTACATGCCAAATAATTAGGCCCATAGAAGAATAATTATTTGCAAAATCCAGCCAAAAGGCATGGTCCTCACCAGTATTACTGCATCTATTCTTCATCAGTGCTAATATAACAGTAAAAATAAGGACAAGGTGGAGTTTGGGGAAGAAAAGATTTGGGGGTACAAAGGAAGGAAAGCAGTAGAGAAAAAGGAGAAGGAAAAAGGAAGGGACTGTATGATATACATTAAGAGATTAAAAGGAAAAGCCATCAGTTGTTAGCATTCAACCCTAATATTATATTTTATCAAAGAGAGAACTAAAAGACATTAACTCGTGTGTACTTTCTGATTTGTAAGTGTCATGCTAAGGGTTAGAATATGAACAAGTAAAGGATAAATCTATTTGGAAACTTTTGTTTGAACTTCCTTAGCATGTCTTTGACAGCAAAGCCAGTCCTTATAAACTCTTTCTACAAGGACTTTAAGAAGACATTTTAAAGATAAATGCTCACAAAATATTAGCTCAGAGAAAAATCAGAATTTTTAATCATGAAAATTTTTACTGCAAATTTAATTCTAAATCTTACAAGCATTGGTATGATAAAAATGCACTCCTATGCCATAAGCAAATAGAAATGACTTTAAACCAAACTCACAGTCATCAGTTTCCAGGTTATCCATGTGCTGAAACAGAGATGTATGACAGCTCTGTGAAGCTATGAATACACTTAGAGTATGTACAAATAATAATCAGAAGAAATGGTTAAATTTAAATAATTATTTTTTGCGGCAAAATCAGCCCCTACTTTCCATAACAGACTTCTGGAAAAGACTTTTGGATTAAGTTCTATGATGATGATCTTTAATTCCATCTTGCATGTATAGTTTGATTTATTTTTCAATAATTTTAGCTAGTCTCTTAATGTTTAGCATCACAACTTCACTGAACTTTTGCATTTGTCACCTGAAATAAACGTATCCTTATCTCTTTAATCCCTTCTGTTCACTGAGGTGTCCCATTTTTCTTCATCCCCCA
>VZRQ01004333.1:433361-444703 GCA_013397975.1 Machaerirhynchus nigripectus
AAAAAAAGACAAAAAGCAAGGGGAAGTGACTTTTCATGCTTTCTACCTTGTTCCATTTTTATCAATACACTGCAAGCTTTTGGTATCACAGAGGGTCTGGGCAGCCAAACTCCTGAAGCGCAGATTAACAGATAACATCCTAAATTACGGTCACTGCTACTGAATTTAGTGAACTGACCATCATGATTGCAAGTGTTCTCAGCAAGCAGTCTAAGCTTGCTAGATTATTTTTTCAGATTCAAACCTGTATTAAAATTTTTTATAAAGTATTGACTCTTCAGTGTCAGGTTTTTCTCTGCACAATACCCAATATAGGTGACCTTCCACCCCAGATTATTTTGTTTCTTCCAGTGAAAGCAAACTCTCCCTCTGATTAATCTCCTCTCTAAAGAAATGTAGACTCCCAATCAGTTCATTAATCCACCAGGTCTGTTTTCTGGACCCCTCCTCTCCTGCCTGAGTCAGGATCTGAGCCAGTTTCCTTCTCACGGGTGTATCACCACCACTGCAGACTCAACAGCTCCATTTGTAACCAAGCGCTGCGAACATGACCACGGTTCTATCAGAAGGTCAATAACTTGGTTGTCAGCTGTGGCTTAGAACACTAAACCCTCGTGTTCAGACTCCTTCCCAGACCTGAGATCCACTTTGCTGTACATTCATGTCAATTACTTCCCACTTGTGGCAACTGTCTTTCCCTCTGGCCTTGACCTCGTGCAAACTCACTCCCTTTGCCTTCATGTGAAGTCCATTAGCTGAAGTCCACTGTTTTAGGATGGGCCCATGTAATTTCTCTCCCTGTGCTCTTTGGTTCCTCCTTCCTGCTCTGTCAGACAGGAGCTGTTTGTTTTCCCCCGTACACTGTGATTTCTCTTTCACCATCAGGTCACAGTGTTCTTGTTTACAAGCCACTTGTCACATTTCCAGACTGCCAGTGTATACTTTCTCTAATAGCCCATTATACACGGGTTTTGAAAGAGTTCTCTGCAAACACCCACAAAGCCATGCCAATTACCTTCCTTCTTTTAAGCTCTTCCCAAGGCACCCAAAAAACCCTCCTGCTTCAACATTAAACTACCATGTTCAGACATGTTTTCCCTTTCTCTCCGCTTTGCCCGCCCCTGCAGCTGTTCTGGGTTTGTGCGGTCGGTGCTCAGCACGGGGCAGCTGTGTCCTGTGACCACAGCTCCCACGAGCTGCAGGGAGACTGAAAAAGGTCATCAACAAATACAAAATCTGCATGAAAAGTAAGGCAAGGGAGCAAGCCTCTTCCTTACACTGTTGGAACTTGGCATAAAGGCAAAAAGGAAAATGCTAACTTATGCTGTTACAAACACCTGAAAATTATCTGCTTGCAAACACCAGAAATTCCAAAAACAACAGTAACCCATCAAACTCTACACTATATGCCTCAAAGTCCTGTTTGTGCCAGTCTTTTCCCGCTTTTCTCCGTGTTCTGTAAGTAGCTGGGACTTGAAATGATAATGCAGGTTCATCTTTTCCAGCCTTGCAGATATCTCATCACCACAGCGTTACTCCAAGTAATGAAACACAGACATTAATTCAGTGTGTCACTACCTCCCCCAGTCAGTCCAGAGGCACAGAGCAAAACTGCAAAAGTTCTGCAGCGTGTAGAATTTACAAGATGTTCTTTAAAAAAAAAAAAATTAAAAGCCTATCTTAATAACAAGTGCAGGATCTGATGTCTGAGAAATATATTCAAGTCTGCTTCAAAATGTTGGCATTTTCAAGACAAGACCATTTAAAGGGCATAACCTAATGAATCATTAGCACCAAAGCCCATATAAATTAAAACTATAATAAGATGCTTTTAGAATCATCACCCCCCTTTTTTTTCTGTCCACCCTTGTTATTTCACTTTCAGAGAGAATATCCAGAAGTACATTTACTTAAATGTCTCTTAAAAATACCTCACTCTGATAGATTTGATGGACTCCATTTTTCTTCTGTCACAGGAAATAAATTGGACCTAGTGTTTTTAAAAAAGGAAAAATGTGTCAAGTCAGATTCCTATTCTCAGTAGAAGGGGAAAGACATTTCTCTCATTATCAGGATCTCCCCTAATTTCAGATGGAGTTTTACATGATATGCATGAATTCATATATTTACTTTCCTTCCACAGGTGTCTACATAATGTAGTGGCATATTAGTTCACACACTGATATTTTTGCGGGTTTTTCTGAGAATTAAATAAGCCAGAATAGGTCCTTCTCGGGATTATACCAAGGTTCTGTAATATTCAGAGTCATTTAAGAAATGGCCTAAGGAAGACAAAGGTAAAGCAAAACAAAAAACCCCACAAATATAAACAATTTTCAAATATTTTAGCTCTGACTGGTCTCAGTCTGGCCCAGCCTCCCTCTGCGGACAGAGAAAAAGCCACATTTCCCAAAGTCTTGGAGAACCTCAGGGAGGAAGGCTTGACCACACTCCCAGTGGCAAGGTTTGATCTGAGAAGGAGGAGATACCTTTTCAGGCCCTTCCTGAGCTTCATGTACAGCCCATCCACGGCAACTGACAAAGGATAGGAGCTGCTCTCCAGAGTCACACAGTATAATTTAGTATGATGGAAATGCAAATTACTCTTTTCTGAATAAGCTCACATTGTTGATTTATTATTTTTTGGACTCTCATGTTCTTTTCCTCCACACCCCCCCCCCCCCCCCCCCCAAAGGAAAAGTAGTATCTCCTTAAACTGCTTCCTAAAACATGACTGTTTCACCATGAAGGATGGAGCCAAAGAGAACTGTTCTTGGGAAGTTTGCTTGTAAAATCTTGCCAGCTCACCTGAATAAATTTCCTTACGTGATTCTGTGCAAATTAGTTCTCTTTGATTTAACTGGCCTGTGCTTTTTTTTTTTTTTTTTGTTTTCCACACAGACAATTTGTGGGACTTTTTTACTTTTGAGACACAGCTGTCTGCGAAGGTGAAATAAAGCTAACCCAGGAACAGAGTAAGCAGAATCAACAAAGAAGCCCTAAGTGTTTGAGGTCACATATCAAATACAGATATAATAGATACAATTTAAAAATACATTAAATTTCTACAGTGGGTGAACCAACAAAGCAGAAATCTGAATTTCTCACCCTGCTACCAGTGGTTAAAGACACCAACGTTTGAGGTTTGGATCCAGCCTGTGTTAGAGGAGGGGTGAGAAAACTGGGAGATAAAAAGGAAAAAAAAAAGGCAGTCCAATTTGGGAGTTCTAGTTCCTAAGTCATTTAGTTGCTTCCAGAAACCCACCCACATGGACAAACATGAAAATGAGCACCTATAGTCTGGGTGCTGGTACACCCACTTCACCAGACTGCTGTTAGTCATTTCTAGCAAAGTCTCTACAGCACAAGCCAGCATATGAGCCCAAATATTATATTCTATTCTGTTTTCATCTTCTTACACATTACTGACAACTGAAAGGTGAAAGAAGTGCAAGCTAAATAGAAGTACTAATTAAAAGAAAATATTTTCATATTTGTTTTGATTTGAATGGTTTAAGTGGGACGAGCAGAAGCAAGGACTGATTGTATGGAGAAAGGGGAGGAGACAACAAGATGTGTTTATGAGAGATGTATCATTGATTCATTAAAGCAAACAACGCTGAGTTATGCTTGGTTGGAAACAGTCTCACACTGGCAAAAAGCGGTGGATGGTCAGCAGCATATTTGCCTATTCTGCTAATTTGTGCATTTTCCTGTTAAAAAAAAAAAGTGTCAGAATGAACTGTGAGATCTCTTTGCGATCATTTTCCAGCAAGCAGCATTTAACAAATCTGAAATATCTGGGGAATGTGGAATTCCACACGGTGTAACGTGTCTCTCAGGATACAAGCATCCATCTTGCCTGCTTCCCTGCCAAGGGACGGGTCTCCTAAGCATCACAAGGCTGCTGTGCCACGGAGTAACCCTCAGAATTTGGAGAGGCTGATCAGAACTATTTTAGCCAAAACCACAGATCATTTCATTTTTCCAAAAAAGGAAGAGAATTTCATAAAACTGATCTGGCAAGCAAGATCATGAGCCTAAGGAGAGCCCAGTTAAATTCAACAGATTCTCTCTGATGTGGCAGCAAAGGGGAAGAAGCACTTAAAGGAAAACTGAATCATAAAATAAAAGATAATCTGTTCACTACACACAATTACAAGGAAGAGTAAATCACTACAAAAAAGGCTTAAATACGTAATCTACTTCATTCATTTTTCTCCCAAGTATAAACAAAATGTCTTTATCCAAAGTTTTGAGGGCTTATAACTAATTAAAAATATTCATAACAAACAAAATTACTTGCTCAGTCCAAATAACTCCCTGCCCACATAAATCAAATCAGCCCAGAATCACAAAAAAATTCCCAGCGTGCCTCATGCTCTTCAACCCTCAGCAAAAGCTCAGCAAAAAATAGCTATGCAGCATGTTCTGAAAGTTAAATTTGGGCTATTTTGGACCTCAGGGAGAATAAATTCTGAAATCAAAGAATCTTCATGGAAACCCCCTATCACCATTTCCTTTCTATTAAGTGAAAAGCTCGATCATTTATGCATCTCTGCAGATGATATGTATGGTAATACACAGACACCTAAAAAATAGCCCGTTAAAAGGACCAGCTGAGATAATTTCCAACAACTTTCACTCAGCTTGGAGCAGCAAAGAGCAGAGGTGTAACATCCTGCAGCCAGATAGTCACAGTCTGCACTAAGAGTCAGTGTCTGAATCATTTTAAGGTGTAGGTCACACACATTTGGCAAACACCCAAGCATCAAAGTGGAAAAGGTGCACGCAGGGCTCAGACAGCTGCTGTCTTTCAGCTATGAGAGACTGAAAAATATCTTTTGGCTTGAGACAGGCACTGGGTCAGATTTTGAGAGTGTTCTTAGGGTTCAAGGAAATTGGTACAATATTCAAATCCCCACCACAGGAGAAGCGTGTTTTAATGATCTCTCAAAGGCATTTTGTGAGGTCCTGACTAAAACAAGTCCAAGTCCACAGCCTGGGCCCCCTGATTCTGGGTTGTTTCTCAACACAACTCCAGCGTTGAGAACCCACCTGTTTCCTTCTCCCAGTTTACTTTCACCACTGGCACTCTTGCCTGGGCTGAACCTTCACTATTTTGTTGCCCTCCCCACATTTGTCTCAAACACTCACCAAGGTCACATGAAACAGGGAGAAAAAGTTGGGTGTCACAGGCCTTTGCGTCACTCATGCAAACTGATTTGTGTATGACAGCAAATAAAAGTGTGTGCAGAGCCCAGATTACGGGTCAGTCTACCTCAAATTCACCAAATTAACATGGCTACACGTATTTTGTACTGAGGTGGGGCATGGTTGACTAAACCAAAATCCCCCCTTTGTAGTCAGAACATAACCCAAGGTTGCCTACCAAAGTCTAGACAATTTAAAATGTATCAGCTTTCATAAACTTCTGGAAATAATCCAATTTTGTTAATAACCTACAGCCATAAAACTGGTATCAGACTGCCAAGATGCCAAACATCAAAGTCTAAGAAAGGTGGACGTTTTCAAGTGTTTTCAACTCTTTGCTCTCATGTATTTTAGTCGTGAAAAGCATTGTTTCTCTAACCATCGTCCAACATCTTGCACTAAGCAAAGTGACTCGCTTTCAGAGCACTATTTACATTGAGAAAAGTAAAAAAAAAAAAAAAAAGAAATCTGCTTAAGACATACTTGTACTTGCAGCGTACCAGAGAAGAGAAGAGTCAAAGCCATAAAATTAAACTTCAAACTTTGCCAAGGACAGAGGGATCTCACAGCCACTGTTCAAAATGAGAAATATTTAATTATGCAGAAACTAATTAATATTAGAATTACAGCCTTTTCCTTACGTAGGTCTTAATCCACACTTTGTCCACCTCTTACTCTGAAGCTCTTGTTCAAACAAACACGTACAGGCTCTCCTTAAAATTTCATATTCCAAGAGGACCTTTATACGGTGACCTTATTCTGATTATTACTCCACGGTTTTACCGTCCCATTTGTTCCCGAGCAAAGAAAGCATTTAAAATTCCAGGGTAGCTTCACAAACTTCACACGCGGCTGACAGCGAACTCCCGGCTTTCCAAAGGTTTTTCTGATATATGGTGCCACGGGAGCCGGAGACGTACCCCTTCAGAAGTCTGAATGGAGACAACCCTTCTGAAATTCAGCGTCGGGGGCACGCTCCGCAGTCTGTGCCCAGAAAAAAAATGGACACTGAGGGCAAAGCACAAAGCACAAAACCCTCTCATGTTGCTCAAAGGTGTGGGCAGCAGCAGAGCAGAGGCCTTGCAGATACCTACACAGCTCCTAAAAGTGGTGGAGGTGGAGGTTTGGCAGAAAGACAGCTGTTCGTCTTGGAACATATGTGCATAGCCCCAGTTTCATTGTATTTTTTATAAATCATGCCTAAAGTTGACACGTAAATTAATACCTAAGTGCCTTAGTTAGCAGACTCACTTTCAAAGAGAAAAAAAATGCTACGAATGTAGCAGATCTCTCATTTATCTGAGAACACCAATTCAGGGCTGGAAACAGTGAAACAGCCGCAGCTCTACACACCAGTTTCTGTGTGTCTATAATTTAAAGGTACCTCATGCACTCTATTTTAAACTTCTATTTTCCGTAGTTTCTAGTTTTGCCAGGCTCTCAGAATCTGCACTGAAATTTTCTACAGCAAAAGTCTGCCTCAGGCTTCCCTTCCTCCCCTTTTGTTTTCTGAGTTTCAGTTAAAACTGCTTAGCTATTTCTGAGAACAAAGAACTAGGAGAAAAACATGTTGTTTTGTCCATTGTTAAAAAAAAAAAAAAAAAAAAAATACCCTGACTGTGAATCTCTACTGTCTCCTTCTTTTGAGTGGGATGTAAAAGGTCACATAAAAAAATCACCCTCACGCTAGGAATATGAGTTCTTATATCCCTGAGAAAAGCTGCCCAAATTTGGCAAAGTTAAGAGCCTCCCAGGGATTCTGGTTCATATGCATCAGTAGAGACTTCAGAGATTAACTTTTATATTTTCCCAAGATTCAGCTGCCACTTAAACGCTCTAATCCTTTCCCTGTTCTTCTTCCTCCTGTCTGCCTGGGCTGCCCTGT
Source organism: Machaerirhynchus nigripectus (assembly GCA_013397975.1). NCBI lineage: Eukaryota > Metazoa > Chordata > Aves > Passeriformes > Dicruridae > Machaerirhynchus > Machaerirhynchus nigripectus. Next base: position 440,461 of record VZRQ01004333.1, read on the forward strand.
GGCCATGCCCATGGCCTGAGAGCAAACTCTCCGTGTTTCTCACCTGTCCCCACCTAGGCACCCCAGAAGCTCTTAGGGAAGGGGCTTCAAAGCTCTGCTGTGCCCCTCAGCTCAGCCTTCCAGGGGGAGAAAATTAAATAAAAGGGAGAGAAGTGCTGCGGGACATGAAAGTGAAGTAGCAAAGCACCAAGAGACAGCTAGGTGAGCTAAGGCAGACGAAGACAGCAGTCAAAAAGGAGCACAAAAGTACTGTGTAAGGAAAATGTAAGGAAGGCAATGGTACAGCCAAAATTTAGGAGTCCTGCATTGTTTTCAACAAGTGGAACTATCAGGAAAGTGGGCATCACATTGCTGGCTGTGTCGCAGCCACAGGCAGTAATGCTGTTCTGGTCTACATTCTGAAGATTCAAAATTGCTTTAAACAATCTCTAACTCCACATGATTCACTATTTTAGATCTTTTTATTTTATCCCCTTTTTTTTTTTCCCCAGTAGAGGGGCTACATTAAAAACATTTGTGATGAAAAGCCAAGTATACTGGTACTCCACACAGGAAATACCAGTATTATTGTATTTACATACAACCTCAATTCACTTCCCTTATGAATACAAATCATTATACTGCTTTTAGCTTTTAATAACACAATCACCTGTCTAATTCACTGCATGAGAGAAACTACCCTGGGAAAAAACTTTAACTGTATGGTGGAAAAGGCTAACATCTACAGGATCTATATCTTATACTTTACAAGAGATGTAAATCAATTAACACAAGGTATCACAACAGAAAAACAAGGATAGTTTTCTGGTCAAAGTATCCAGTTTTTATCGCTGAAAAATAAATAGGATTCTATCTCTTTTATTCCTTTGTACAGTTACTAACTGTGTGCTCTTTGTTTGTGAATTCCTGATGCAAGGCACCTGGGGTCAGGTTGGCAAAGGTGCCAAGTACTCCCACCTGAAATGAATAGGAACAGTGCTTTCAGCATATAAAGCACCATGAGATACCAAACGTTTAAAAAAAAAAAAAACCCAGGAGTTGTGAAATGTTAGCTGCCTGAAGTGGATTGGCCCTGTTGAAAGCAGCAGTGTCAGTGGTTTGGCTTTCTCTTTCTGAGATGGGATGAATCCCTCTCTCTCACGAGGATTTTGAAGTACTGAATTGATCTTTCTTTGTGAATGACTTGCATGCTTAGGTAAGCGCACCACCGGGAGGAAAGAAACAACACATGGTCTTGTATTATTTCTGGGGTTTGAAGGTGCTAGCTTATATAAGGCCTAAAACTGAAGAAATGGGATGTTTCATAACTGAATGAGCCCTTGTTCCGTGGTTGCACTAATGGTACGTGTTCTTACTTCAGAACTATGCTACAGCCTGCTTTTACAAGGGAATACAGCAATCTTGGATTTTTATACAAGAATTGTTCTTAACCGTTACCTTAGGACTTTCTAATTCTCATCTCTTCATTCTGCTACTCCTCATATTCTCTTACCTGAGAGTCTCGTTGAATCTTCATGGAGTGTCTGAGTGCATGGTGATGGTCAGGATACTTTTCAAAGCAGTTGTCATAGAGTTCCTCCTACAATAAAATGAAAATTAGGCGTAGTGCTTTTTCTATTGGGGTACCAGGTGCCTACAAAATGGGCAATTTTCATAAATTCATCAATAAATACAGATAATTATTGGCAAATAGCCTAGAACCATCCCAGTTGCTACAGCTCTGATCTTCTCATATGTTAGGTAGGGTCAAGCTTGGATCAGTATGTAACTATGGATCCCCTGGGAAAAGCTTGGGAGCTCCAGGCTGCACTAGTGGCTACTCGTAAGTGGCATTATATCCCTAAAGATGGTCCCATGACCATCCCCTTGCAGGATATTTTCTAAAAGTGACTTTCACACACAATCCTTACCTTTGGCCCTCGTTTGTACTTAGGAGTTAAGCCATGCCCCCCCCCCATTTCCTTTCTGCAGAGGGCACAAGTTGAACCGTGAGTTTCAGTGCTCTTGCCAGGTCCTCAAAGGATTCTATGCTCAGCCTCCTGCAGATAGGACCCCCCAGACTGCAACACCTTGGGCACCAAGGAGTTCCTCAAATCCTGACCCCCTTTCTGCCTTATCAGAGGCCTACATTTTGCTAACTATGTTCCAGCTGGTGGCTTGTGTGTGCCAACTCTTAATCACTCATAAAACTCTGAGTCTGGGCATTAGCAGCTAAATTTCCTCAGCTGGGAGGTCTGTGAAACTTGCACAGGTATCTTCCTACACAGAAGAGCCTGTGAAATTATTGAAGGACAGGGACTACACTGCCTGCTTAGCTCACAGCTGAGGGCTCCACTTGCTGGTAGGGTTCAGAAAGACTTGGAGAGATGCAAACAAAAGGCAGGAATCTGTAATGTTTCTTGGGAAGGAGGCTTTGAAGGCAAGGTTTAGTTGGAGAGAATATGGATACTTAAGGTATATACCCATTACTGCAGCATTTAAAAGAAATGCAAGTTAGAAATGGTCTTCTGTAATAGTAAGCCAAGCCTCGGAAAAAAGGGACAAACTACATCCAGATCCCATAGAGACTCACAGAGCTTTTTAACTCCACTTTCTGTGTGTATTCACACTGACCTCCAAGGCATAGATTTCATTGCAAGTGGATGGACAGACTCATTATTTCTTAACTGACCTTTGAAAATAGGATTATTTCCTAAACCACTGAAGTACTTTGGCAAACTTTGTCCTGAGTTGTTTCTGTAGGGACAGTAAGCCACACTGCATTTTAAGTTTCCTGCTACATGCCTTTTTCTCCTGGCACATGGTGTCTCCTGTTTAGGACTTGACAGGGAGGGTTTGAACATAAGCGATCACTTTTTATTTATGGATGGCCTTTTGTTTTGTTTTTCAAAGGGTGTGTACACAGAATGCACAGCATGACAAAGGATATAATAATTGTGAAAGAGAAACTCGATGCCGGTCCCTAGACCGGCCGGGCTCTGTAGGTGAGGCCCTCGTACCATCACAGTGATTACTTTGTTGAGATTGAAACTGTAGTTTGTGGAATTTAGCCTCAGAAAGAACAAGCTGCCTGTATTTTGATATCCTCAAAGGGAGGGAAGGGGGGAGTGGCAGGAGATGGCAACATGCCTGAAAAAGCCATTTAGAAAACTGGCAAGGCTTTAATTTTTTTCCTATGAAAATCTCGCCAGTTGCTACGTTAGTCTTTGAACCGCGTTCTCACCGACACTGTTGCTTCTCCTACTTTAGAGTCAGTTTATTCAGTTGGTTATGAATGACTTTCAGCTGCTCTGTAAATTGTTATTGTCCAGGCTCCATTGCAACCAGAGGTCACTTGCAGTTTCCATTATAAACCCAGGTTTCCAGGTGTTTATTATAACTTGGCAGTTTTCAAATCTGGGTTAAAAATTGGTATATATATATATATATATTTTTTTTTAGGCCAGATGGGCTTTTTATCCTTTCTCTTCTTCCTTTCCCCACCTAAATTTTAACCTTTTAGGAACTGAATAAATCGCTATTGGGTGCAATGTTAAAAAATTATTATTGGCAAAGAAATTAATTTCTCTAACACCACCAGTATCTCGAAAGTGATCTTTGTGATATACTCTTCATCAGCCACAGTTTGAATTTTTTTTTTTTAATTTTGTTTATGAGAACGCCTTCAGTTTGGCCAATTCCTATATGGCCCTGATCCAACATGTAGCTCAATCCATTGCCCAAAGTCTCAGTGATTTCAGTGGGACTTCAGGTGAGCTGTTCCCTTGATCCAAGCTTTAAAAAGGGTCATAATGTATTTGCCAAACATCCTGTAAGGGGGTAGAGCTAAAATTAGTGCTCGTTGCTTAAGAGTAAAGAAAAAGGATTTCAGCACAAAAATATGCCCCTATTCACTAAGTTCTGATGACAAGATTATTACTGATTTTAAAATAGAAAAGAAACCAAGACAACAAAAGTAATACTTCTCACTTCTCTTAGAGCCTTCTTGATTGATCTTTGGACACTGAACACCTGAATTTCCATCTTCTGTGTTAGAAAAATACTTGAAACTGCTAATAGAAGGTCAATAAAAAAGTTCCAACACTTACATTCATCTTTCTTAGATTAAATTTAGGAGAGTTATTTAAATTATACACTAAATTTATGTTGCCAGAAAAAATGTCACTGAAATTCCTCTATCACATCTTGGTTTCAAAATGTGCTGGTTGAATGGACTATCTTTTCTTTCTTTTTTTTTTTTTTT
>VZRQ01004333.1:452450-506976 GCA_013397975.1 Machaerirhynchus nigripectus
GGGGGCTGGGGGAGAGAGATGGGGGGGACACGCCAGGGGTAGGAACATAGCTAAGCAGCTCCGGTCCCTGAGATCTGGGTACATCTATTTGCTGTGTTGTCCCTCAGGGGGCTACAGCCTGCAGGGATGCTCTGGGCCAGTGAACAGAGAGAAACAAGCTTTTAGGCCCAATCTAGCTTTCAAAAAGAGAAGGGGAAAGAGGAAGAGAAATCTTTTGTTTGGTGTCTCTTGGCAATCGACTAGCCGTGTTGGCCAAATTCTTTTAATCTGTATCACTGCTCCCAGCTGTGGGACTGCATTCCCATTTTTATTTTTTTGCCTAACCTCTTCTCTTTTCCTTTTTCTTCCATCCCCTCCTTCCCAACCCATATCCTTTATGTAGAAAGAAAAAAAAATGAAAAATAATAAAGAAAAAAAGCAGATTCCTCTGTAGAAGAAGGGGCAGGAGGTGAAGTTTAGTTATATACCATGGAAAATCAACTCAAAAGTATACAGAAGAGGCTATATTCAGAGTACTGAAATCCTTACTTTTATTTTTTAAAAAAACCCCTGAGTGTTATGGAGTTGCGGTTACTTTGTTGTGTTAACTACAGAAGCTGAGACTGTGCGGATGAATGGCACAGAACAAGAGAGCATAATGGAGGCAATCAACCGTTAGGCTGGTTCACAATGCAATCCAGGCAATTAAAAGCTCACCAGAGTTTAAATGAAATGGTTCCACTTATTTCTGTGCACCACACTGCACAGGCTATTATTTATGTCTCTTTTTTTAATTATGATTTCCCTTAAACTGTCAAATAACTCAGAATAGCAGGGTCTCGGAGGCAATAAGAATTTTCCACAGAACAATTTACATGCCAATCTAAAACTAGTTACGACTCCCGATGTGCTACATATGAGTTCTGAAATGCTTCCTAGCTTCTGAAACCTTAACTTTTTTTTTTTTCCTCAAGTCTGTGTGTGTTGCCCTGTACTACTGGAGGTCTGAATGCTTTTAGGATGAAGCTACCAAGTGGGAAAGCATCAGAAAAGTATTCTTTTTGTCTTCTCCCAGACCCCTAACTCTCTTGTTGACTGTGTGTTCTGTCAGTTTAAAAGACTGATGCATACAATAATTAATTTGCTCCAAACTGATTTTTAATTTTTTTTTTTCTAAGTAGAGGCGAGTTTTCCCTTTTGTCCTGTTTGTGCTACTGTCCTTGGTAGAACTGTGTGCATGCCTCTGAAAAAAGGGGGGGAAGAGTGGTGTTTAAAAGTTTGTGAGAGATCCAGTGCATGATATGCAACTCTTCCTCCCAAGGACTGCCTGTACCACAAACAAGAGCTGAGTTCTGAGTGTCTCACGCCACGCTCAGCACCATCAGGGACTAATCCCACTTACAGATGCTTCTAAATCACTAACACAATATAGTTCATTACATCAAGTCTTCAAGCCCTTTGATTTTTGAGAAGGGTGATGATTTGAGTGAGATGGATTTTTGCTTCTCTGCCTTCCCCGGGAGCCTAATTTAGCTTTTCCCAGCAACCTTTCCTCTTTATCATGAAATCATAGTTACAGATCAGTTGACAGTGTTTCATCACACGATAATAACAATAAACAGGGAGGGCAGTCAGTTGCATCAAACTTATTTGGGGACATGGAAAGAAATCTGCAAGTCAGGTTGTTAAGTTCTCCCTTCAAAAATCCTAAAGGTGGTGAATGGTGATGAAGAAGTCTCATTCCTGACACAGCTCTGCAGTTTATGTGCAGTATCCTGGGGCCTGGGGGTGGAGGAAGGGAGGGGAACGGAGGGAAGGATAGAGGAAGCCCTTGAAAGCATATTGGGGTGAAATAAAAAGGGTTTGTTTGACAGTGACAGACTAGGCACTGAAATTTCTCAGTTCTGAGAACAGATCTGCTCTGTGATGCAGAGCATGGGTAGGACTCTGCAGAACTGAAGGGAAAGCTGGGGCTTTCCTGGGGGAGGGAGGGGAGGAAGGCAGCCAGGCAGCAGTGCTGTGCACTGCTACCTGATATTTCAGCAGTGAGCAGTTTGGATGGGTTTGTGGGTGCTGTCAGCCTCTGAAAGGGCCTTTCCCATGCCCTAGGAAATAAATGAGTACTTAAACCGCAGCCTGTGAAAGCTGGCTGACAGTAAGCTGCAAGGTATTCTTATTGCCAAATTAAGGGAGAGCTAAAAATACACAAGCACGTATCTGAAAAGTGCAACTGCATCGGAGATCTTACGGGAATGTTAAAGGGAAGAGAGATGGTCTGTGAGGTGATCTGCTTTAAGGTGGCTCATACAATACAGGAAAGAAGTAATAAAGTGTTCTGCTGTCAAAACTAAGCGATTTAAACAAGGCGTGTTAAGAAAAGGATGTTTTCAAATTCGGAGATTTGTCAAACACTTCTTGACTTTGTTTAGAACCCTTCTACACTTCAAAAAATGCATAAGTTGTTGGTTTTGGTTTTTTTTTTTTTACAATGAAACAGGGATTTTTAAATAATAAGATAGAACCAGCTTCATTACAAGTGAAGTGAGAACAGATCAGATGTATCAGAGGAGAAAAGCATTCCTTCCCTCCAAAAGCTGCTGCAGATTGAGTCCCTAATCTGAAGATGCTGCCTGTGAGGTGTCAGCACCACCTTCTCTCTCTGCCTCAGAAAAATAGACATGCAGGGTTGCAAATACTCCTTCCATGGGGTGTTTGCCCCTTGGCACTTGTCCCTACAAGAAGGGTTCGGTCTAACCAGTGTGAATGACAGGGCTCTGCCTACTCTCCTCATGTAGCAAATACCTCAAAAGCTGTGCAGGCTACGTGCAAGCTGCAGTTTTATTTGTAATACAATAACCTCATGTTTGCAGCATATACCTCGGGAATTATCAGGCTTGATTACTGCAATCTGCTCAGACATTCACTTGTTTGGCTGTGTTTCTGTAGCATCTTGTTCCCTTCAGACAGCTCAGGACAGTAGATCAGCCTGGATCAGAGACTGTCAGCCTCCACTCTCTAACCCGCTTCCTTATCAGGCGATGAAATTTTTACATTAAGATTTTTTTCGTTAAAGCCTTTAACTGTGTTAACTCCTAGTTTATTCTGGTTTCCCTCGAGCTAAAGATTAAAGTCCTAGAACAGCCCTTCATGCTTCTAAACTTTTTTTTTTACTGAGTTACAAGAAGTTTATACAAATTGTGGCTGATTTTACGCATTTGTCCTCTACATAGCCAAAGAGAGGGTCTGGGGATAAGCCTGCTGTTGGCACCTAGTGGATATTTACACTCTACTGTGATAAGCAACATTACAGATTAAGGCTTTTCGACCAAGTGATGTTATTAGAGTTTCAGCAGGACTTCCCTTTACAGTCTGGTATAGGTTCCTTACCAAAAAGTCTCTGATATTTTCATGCTTTGAGTTGTTTATTTGTAGTCATGTTAGTTTGCTGTTTCATGGATGTACCCTGAATTCAGGAGAGTTAGCTGTCAGTTGCAAATGCTGTAAAGGCTCAGCCTTTGTCTCGTGGTGCTTTCTCAAGAGGAAATGTGTGTGTTCGTCCCCAGATCTGCCACAGCCTGTGGAGCCCTGCGCAGGTCGCTGGATCTCATCCTCCCCCTTGGGAATGAGAGACAGATCTTAGGAGTCACTACGTGGTGAGGAGCTAGGAGCATCGACTGGGGAGTGATGGGAGGGGCAGCACTGACAATTTTTAAGCTGGTTGATAGAAAAATCCAGACCTTACACTTCTGTCATGAGCTGTAGATGTGGTGCAGCAGCACTGCCGGCGTGCTTCAGGGTGTCCTCTAGCAGAACCGCCTGCACACCCCTGAACGGCTCCTCCACCAGACAGGGGTATCACTTCAAGGTGTGTGATAGGCTTCATCGCAAGGAGGGGGGCAAGGCTGCTGTGCCCACATGTCGCAGCAAGAATTACTATTTCTAATTCGGCCCTCAGCTTTGCAGGTGGGACTTAGGAGTTCAGTTTAGGAGCACTGGAAAGTCACTTAGCTGGCCATGTGCAGTCGCTGCGCCCCACGTAGATTTCATGCGTTCTGCATACACCTGTGTGGAGATCCCTGGGATGCCTCAGCCTCTTGTCTTTGTGGCCTTGATATCCATAAAGGCACACTCTGCCATTGCTTCAAAGGTTACACTGGTTTTCGTGGTTTTCTCACGAGATGTTTCAAAGAAGCAAGCGCAAACCCAACCAAGCAAACTCCCCAACTCATCTGTGTTCCAGCTCCCTGAGCCTGCCTGTCTGTGGTGGGCTGTTACAGCACCAGCCAAGATCTGCTGATAGAAGCTGGGACTGCCAAGATTTCTTAACTCTGCGCAGTAGAGCGTTCGTGATGAGGGGCTCTTGAATTTGCTCTTCTTTGCTATGAGACTCTATTTGACCTTTCCCGGTCTCTGGATGCTAATAGGGTTGCATGCCCCAAATGTTGGAGTAGGATTTGCTTGTTGGCAACAGCTTTCGTTCCCCAGTCTTGACAAATTCTCATTGCCACATTCAGATATGGTCTAGTGAGTAGCACCTTTTCTAAGTTACATCACTGGCTTTAAGCCAGTGAGATAGCCTGCTATTGAGCAGCATGTCTGTTCTTCTCTTCTCTCCTGTGCCTGTTTGATGTCCTCTAAAATATCCACAGGGCCATTATTTTGCTTATCCTAAGAAGAAACTTTCAGAGAATTACTCTGAGTGCACTGGGATGGCAGCTCATCTCAGCTAACCAGAGAGACCAGTCCGTGAGCACTTTGGGGCAGCGACCTCTCCCCATTTACTGTAAAGCCGAGGGCAATTGATTTTTGAATGGATCCCTGGAAGCTGGCTGTGTTGCTCTGAGTAACATCGCTCAGCTGTGCTCCACTTTTTGCCAGTTCTGTCCATTAAACAGTGTTTCAGGTGTTTGAATGGTTTTTTAAATGCTCACAGCTATTACATCAAAAGGTGTATATATACTTAATGGACACTGCTGTACTCCTTGTCCCGAAGTAGCTGTTGGCTAAAACTGGGATTGGAAAGTGGGGCAGCATTTCTATTTTTTTTTTTTTTTGGACAAACTAGAGACTCTTTGACCTCGTGCAGATTATTTTAAGTCAGATTTTTCAGAAGGTCCTTACACTGCAGGTTGTGACTGGCATTGCTGGTACTGAAGTCTTTGGAAATCTTGTCGTTTCATTGGTATGTTTAAAAAGAACTAAAATATTAAAAAAAACAAGGCACCCTTCTGCCAGCATCAAAATTTCTATGTCAAATCTCCCAACAACTCTTGCCCTGTCCTTCTGAAGACTTCAGTCTTTTCTTCTTTAGAATCTGAAGTGCTTTTGTATTTTAGAAAGATAGTGCAAATGAGTCCAAATGTGTGGATTTAACTATGTTTGCCATATAGCTATCCTGTTTATTTAAATTTTACGTTGCTAAGTATCGGAGATATGCTGTTATTTAAATTTTGTGTTGCTAAATTTTGGATACTGTGGCTGAAATGGGATGACTTTTCAACTGAACTGTTTTAATATTTCATGTTATTTTTTTAAATCATATTTCTTTTCAGCAAAGAGACCAGGTAAATGAGGTGTTAAAGAGAAGCTGTGGAACTTAAAGCAGTGGAAGTTTCTGCTCTCAAATTTATCTTAGCCTTGTTTTCAGCTTGCTGTGGACTGACTGGGTTATTTTATCCTATCTACACCATTGACTTTTAAATGAACTGGGTGTAGGGGGAGCAGCGAGGTGGAGGAAGAAAAGGACAAGAGTTTTTGTACTTGAGAGAATATCTATTTTCGCCCTTCTCTTGTCTTATTGTATTTCAGGTATACAAATGCTCTCAGTCCAGCCAGACACCAAGCCGAAAGGTTGTGCTGGCTGCAACCGTAAGATTAAAGACCGATATCTTCTAAAGGCCCTGGACAAATATTGGCATGAAGACTGCCTGAAATGTGCCTGCTGTGACTGTCGCCTGGGGGAGGTGGGCTCTACCTTGTACACCAAAGCCAACCTTATCCTTTGTCGCAGAGACTATCTGAGGTAGGTCAAAGCCTTCTTCCGTTCGCTGACGAACTCGGGAAGTCTGTTCAGTCCTTCCTACGGAGCTGCTCTCCCATAAGCAGGGCTGCAAGGCTGAGCATGTGTGGCGATGAGGAAACAAACACTGAAACGTGGAGATAAAATTAAAATCTGAGTCAAGAAGCGCACACGACCAGGTGGTGGAGGTGGTTGCCAGGTTTCTGATGCCGGTACTGGTATAGGAGAGAGTAATTCCCGCCACGCTTCCTGCAGCACCGTGCTCCTGGGGAGGTGGTGGTCTCCTGCTCCACCTCCTCCTCCTGGCAGCCCTGCGGAGGCCAGGTGTAGCAGCCTGAAACCAGACACGTGGTTTTCACCCAGGTTCAGGGCAGGGTTTGAACCCTGCAAGTGGAGGAGTGTTTCACCCGTCTTCGCTTTTGTCCTCTCAGTCTGCCGAGGGATTTCATTTGTGGCACTCGAGCTTTTATGAGCGTTGCCACTCAGCTGGACCAGGATGACCAACTGATTTCTCCCTTTTTAATAACCATGTGTCTGAGCTCCAACCCACTCTGCTCCTTGTTTCAGCTGGTGACCCGGGTGGGATGCTGGCTAACCTGTGGCCACTTGTCAGAGGTAGCAAATCGGCACCTGCTTTTCTATTTTCTTGTTTGCTTGTGGACCTACATTCTAAAAAGTATTTGAGGAATAACTCAAGGTACTGATGAGCAGCACCAGGATAGTTTATCTGCAGCTCGTGTGTCAATAGGGTTGCTTTGCAGGATGTAAGTTTAACTGGGAAGTTTAGTCTCCCTGGGCTCTCAATAGTAAATAGAGAGAAAAGGCTCCTCTGGGGTGATTCCGAGCACCTATTTCCTATAGTAACACCTTTCCTCCATTCCCTGTAGAGGGGGTCTAATGAGACTAGCTGCTCCAGGCTAAGGTGAACTTCTGGGAATATTTCCCCTGCCCCTTTAGTGAAGCCTTTTCCTTTTAAAGGGACATTGAAGTCAGCAATACATTGGGGAAAAATTAAAATTCTTTTTGAATGCGTTCACTTCCAAGTTCAGCTCAAGTACAGGTACCAAACAGGAGGTTCCCACACACTGATCAGTTCCCGAGTTGTACACCATGGGTAGGTTGGAACAGGAATCAAGACTAAAGCACTCACAACTCTTGGTGCTCTGGCTCTCCACGTAACCACCTCTAGAAAATAAAGGTGGAGCAAGAAACTTCACAAACGCACTGTGCATTCATTGAGCTGGGGCTGAAAGGCAGATCGGGTTCTTCAGATGGGCTTAGACTACTTAATGGTAAAAGTATTCTGCTACCTATTAAAGCTCTGAACTGAACCCAAGATAGAGTGCTGGGAATTTAGCAGAGAGGCTGCGTCTCAAACCCACTGTGTTAAAGCTGCCAAAGTAGTAGGTAACAAAACCTCACTTTTAAAAACTGTTGGAACAGAAGGGAATTGTTGTACATGAACCTAGGTTGCTTGTGGTTTTTAGGTGAGTGTGTGTAGAGAGGGTTTGGAAAAGCTTTTGTTGGGGGGAAGTAACATCCCAATTTTTAAACCCCATTTTGATAATCTTTATACAGCAAATGCCCGCAGGAAGTGCTATGGCTGTTTCATCTGAGTTCCAAATTTACTGGAGACTTTGAGCTTACTGAATCTCCCAGGTGCTAGAGCAGCAGCTCTACTGTTTTGAAATCAAATGTTTAAAATCAAAACCAGAAATGATGTGGTAGTGAAGATATGAGCAAAGCATTTCCCCAGCACAGATGCATTCGCACACGCTCTTGCTCTCTGGTCTTTGAAGGTTTAGCAGGAGTAAATATTTTGCTAACAGATTGTTAAAAGTCATACTAAGTGATTCAGAGAAAGGAGAGGGGGTTTTTTGTCTGTCATTATCACATTCAAAACTGGTGTTTCAGTTATTTCTTCATATGCAACACCTTTTACTTTTGCATGTGAAACCAGCATACATGAAAAAATCCTATAACTGGTGTTAAGATGTTTCTGATTTTTGTCTCTGGATTTATTGAGTCTTAATGAAGCTATTTTGTTATGATTTTTTTTTTTTTTGAGTGATACTTGCGAGTGCATAGATTTAAACTTGGTATTTACACTAAACTTCAAACTGATGCACTTAAGGTAATTGCAGATAGTCATTTGCCTCATTGCATCTTATCTACTTAGTTATGCAGTGAACCTATAAAAGTCATCTTTTTAATGCTAATGTACAAACTAGTTAAATTTTCTCTAGCTTTGTAGTCAAATAAGCTTTCATATTTAGCAACCCACTTGATATGAATTTAAGGAACAAATTGCATTGTACTAATGATCACATTAGAGTTCGATTATGGTTTCAAACTATCTTCTTAGGTTTTTTTCTTTTTAACCATGAAGGGAGTTTTGCTGCATATAAAACTGGTCTGGTTCCCTGTTAATTTATGTGGTGCCCTCTAGAGGATATGTGGCTTGAACGATACTATAAAGAGCAAAATTGCTTATTAACTTGTCTCTCAGTGTTCATTATGCCTTTCAATAAGACAGGCATTCTACAGATGTTACAAGCAATCATGTAGCCAGTTTGGGTGCTTTAGCATCCATGTTTACGTTCATAAATGGTGTGATTGTGTCTTTGCCTGTTTGCAAAAATACTGCCAGTGTGTTTCATTTGGAGATGCCTGACAAAAAAACTACACCCTCCTTCAGCCCTGATGCTCCCTCTCGTGCTGCAGTTGAGCCCTGAGGTCCCCACTTTGAGCTTCTTATAAATACTCTGTATCTTCAGAACTTCAAAACTTGCTTTGCTTCCGCTGTCTCCTTTGGTAAAATTAGTTAATTATACTGTATTAAAACTTTATTCTCCGGATTGAGAGGGATTGAGGGAATGGACGGGATCTTTAATGAGGTAATGAGCTTGAAAGATGCTCCGGGTGTGAGAGGCTTTGCCCTGGAATCTGATTGATGCAAGGCACTCCAGTGGTTCCCGAGGTGGCGTCCGACACCGGGGTAGCAGGGTGGCCGCGGCAGGAACGAGCTCCGTTTTGTTAACGAGGATGGGAACTGACTTGAGTAAAGAAAGGGCTCAATGTTAGAAATAACACACTCCATGAAAATGATATGCAGAGTATAATTCCCCTGCAGGCTTCTGTCTTCTGCTTATACACTCCTGGGTTAGAAAGTGAAGACTTAATTTAAGGAACTTAGGTTTACGCCAATATTTCAAGTCCATTTATAGTAAGTGAAATATGCAAGAACTTTTTTTTTCTCCCTTTTTTTTCCTTCAGAGCTGTACGGTGACATCTTAATGCATCAGCCTATCCTGCTCCGTCCTCTCTTCTGACTGGCAGCATGTCCATTTACAAGCACAATATTCCCTTTGAAATCTGTCATTACTGCCATTAATGACCAGTCATTATGTTAACAGCCCTTGGGCTGTTAACATGTCAAACTGGTTGTTAACTGGAATGTTATTACTTATTTAAACCGCAGGTATGAGTTGTGTGAAATGTGCTTTGGTTGCACGTTCTGGGCTGCTTCTGCTCAAAACAATAGGGAAACAGCAGAGCGTTTGCCGTTGGGGTGCCAAGGGATTTGCTTTCTGTTCCATCTGCTCATTTGATTTCTGCATATTTGTGAGGTTCTCCTACCCCTGGGCAGCCTCCTAATTCCAGGTGCAACTGCGTGCAATCCCTTCTCTTAGCCTTGCCTGCAAATGGGCAGCCGTGGATGTTTCCAGATGCACGGTAACGCCTGCTGCACATTTGAGATTAGTATCTGGCCCCTGGAAGTGTAAAATAAAAGACGGACAATTACATGTAACTCAGTTGTATTAAATAATGAGCTTCCTCGGATGCAGCAGAAATATGAAAGTACAGCTGTGCTAAGCTAGTTGCAATGTAGGTCAATCACCCTTTTCACTTAGGTTTTTAACTACGCAAACCCCGCTGAGCGACCAATGACTACAAAGTGCTGTTTCATTCCTATTTAATTTTGGCAGCATTTTACTGAAGAGCAGGCATTCATGCAGCTAAATTATCTTTGCCGTTTCTAGTTTTAACTCCAGCTCCATGACACTAAATGTTGGAGTGCATATCTCTTAGTAAACACAAAGAATATGGTTTTCTGATATATATTTTTTTCTTCCAAATCCATCTCTTAACATGGAAATTGAATTAGAACTTTTATTACTTTTTGCATAATTTCCCTAGCCAGGCAAGCAAGATCATAAGAAAAGGATTAACAAAACTAATATATTGGGGTGGAATTTTTGCCCTTAAACACATCTAGAACCTTACTGAGAACAGGGAGGAGGATGACAGAAAGTCTACCCTCTCCCCCGACTCTTCCCCCTCCACCTTGGTATTGATACTATTTGTAAATATACTGCAGACTTCAAAAGTACCACTGAACTGCTATGAAAATGAGTAGATCACCATTCCTGAAGAAAGTGACAGAACATGCTGGGTTTTTTCTCTTCCTTGCTTGCTGGTTGAAAGGCCTGAGAAAAGCCAGGTCTCCAAAACTGGATATTGGAGAAGATCTTGTAAATAATGAGACTTGACTACAGACAGTAGTGTTCAACCACAGGCATTATAAAGATGCTGCCTCTGTAAAATATTTAGCTTCAGTGCAGGCTGAAAAGAGCAGAATTTAGGAAACAGCTTTTTCCTGTTCAACTGCTCGCACTCTAAAGGCAATTATTATTTTAAAAAACTATTGTGCAGGAGTACTTAGAGAGACTTAAAATGTCTTGTGGCCTGGTGCCGATTAGCAGATCCCATTCCTCTCTCACGACATGGGCAGTATTGCAAACGCCTAAGCTATCGGCTTGCTGAAAGGCATGTATAAATACTCTGGGTGGATATTTGCATAGGCAGTGGGTTGTCAATTGTTTTCAAAATGCCTCCTCAACATGCTTCTTGCCCAGCTTGATTAAATAAGGGTAGACCTTTAAAGATTTAAGCGCTCTGGGTTTTCAGGAGTATTGAGGCATTTATGGAAGTGAGGCTTGAGAGCTCCACTTCCTTCACTAAAGCTTTTTAGAACTGAACCCTTATTTATGCACTAATATCCTTGTTGCAGTGCATTAAAGCATTTAAAGGACTAGTAGTTCGCAGGAATATGCCCTAAAAATATTTTTAAATACTTTAAAAAATGGTGGGTGTAGCGATTCGTTTGTTCTAATTTTGCTGTGTGTGATGAACGTTCTTCTGAATTTACATAAATGGTATCCTTTAGTGTGTCTTGGAAAGAGGAAAAAAAAAAGGCAAGAATACTCTCTCTTCCACTAATTGCCAGAGGTTCTGAAAACCTCCAAACACCTTAACAGTTGTTGAAAGGGATAAGGAGAGTGATGCACGCGCGCACAGTTAATCCACCCAACTTGCAAAGAATAATGCTTTTGATTTAGTTACACTCTGGCTAGTTTAGCTCGTTCTTATTTTAGTTCATCTGTGATAGCTTTTAATAAGAAACATTCAATTAAGCTGTTAAAATTGGTGTTTAAGTCATGTTGAAATGCTGTGAAATGTGTGTACTCAAGTTTGACGCTCTTCAGTAGTTCCATGTGTTTCCCCGTATCTGCTGGTATTTTTCTTCAGAGCTGCCAAATTTTTAATAATTGTGTTATTTTTAGGGGCTTAAAATACACAGTTTAATTTTCAAGAATGTGAATCTTCCCTCTTATAAGGCTTCTTGAAAACCAGACGCTTCTCATGTGTTGTCAAAATACCTCATTAATCCCCTGGAAACGTTCAAAGAATTTCAGGAGACTTTTTCAGATGAAAGTACCGTGCCTCTTAAAGCCTGTCCTACAGCTCTTCATTACAGTACTACAGTGCCGTGTATTTTGATGGAAAATTATTTTACTACAAAGGTTTTGCCAATACAGAGCAGCTCAGTAAAGCTTAATAAAAGCAGCGATTTTGGGGAAGCCGAAGTAATTCTGCAGTGCCAGAGGATGGGATAACGCTGCTGGCGAAAGAACAGCAATTCTATAGCTCTGCTTAGTATTTCTTGTAACCTCCTCTAAAAGAAACGCAACTTTCTTGTTTCCATCCGTGATATTTTTATTTTTTTTTTTCCCCCAGAAGTGACTTTGTGACCAGTACTTCTCATGAAATATCTTTAAAATAGTAGCCACATCAAAGTTATTGACTTCAGGAATAAATATTAGCAACTACGTTGTGACACGGGATTTGATAGCCAAGGTTTAACTGGAAAATTTCTGCATTTTTGACCAGAAGCCTATGTGAAACAAAGCATCTATGCATAATGTAGTAGAATTATATTTGGTTCTAACAGCCTAAGACAGAGATGCCTTTAAAAAGTTTTGATTTCTGCTACACATCGGTTCCTTAAAAAATACATGTTTCTATTTTTTTATTTTTTGAAATTTTAATTGATTTTTCGGGACACTTTACACAAAACTGAAAAAAACCCCTCAAGTCTCTACCATGTAATTAAAAGGAAAGGTCTAATACTGAATTTTGTTATTTGCCACTTACTGTATTTTTCAAGTCTTCCAGAAAAGATCTAGTATTCCTTCTGGATGTTAATGTTTGAATAACATGTAAAAATCAAAATGGGCTAACATTGTCACATGCTTGTTTAGCCTTCCAGACTTTAGAAATTGCTTTCTCTTTTAACTTCTCACTAAACTTCAGGATATTCATGATGGATTTGGAAACCAAAATACACAGTATGCAATACTGAAATGGTTTCCAAATGAAACCTGTCTTAACTGTCGCTGTCCTTAAGAATCAGTATTTTGGGAATACCTTATCAAATGCATTACTTTTTTGATGGCTAATTTCCCAATGGATTCCTTAGGATGCTAATGGATGACCTTTTAAATAAATCTGAGTAACAGTTACATGTTTGAGGGATTTGGGGTCAAAATATTCTGGAATTTTTGAAGCTTTTCAGACACAAACATCTGAAGCAACCTTCTCAAAAAGCTTTGCATGTTCTACAGCTCCTTCCCTGTAATGTAGTGCTGGTGCTGTTACTTTACATCTTCCTGAAGCAGCTTCTTGTCTATCCTGAATCAGGTGGCCTTTCAACAGCTGGGTCTCATTGCATCTCATTGGGACATTTAGAAATGGCTGTGGAGATCAGTAGATCCATAATTTAAAAGAGTAAAAGGGATTGTCCAAGTCATCTCTAGAAAGGTGCATCTTTTTAAGCCATATGTATGCGTCTATCAAATTCCATATAAACCTTTCAAATCGTATATAAATCTCTGCATATCTGTTTGCTGGGATGTTTATATGTAGAAATCATGCATCCCACGTTCTACAGGTACCTGCAAGATGATCGTGGTCTCACCTTCTCTAAACCAGTTAGGACTGAGTTTAAATGAATGCTGCCCATGGAGCATTTTCACACCCCCGTGTCAATTGGCATGGTTAGCTGCAGGCTTAATTTAGGCATGTGCTAAAATGTTGTGATGGAGTGCCAGTATAAGGAAACTACGATCCAGTCCCCCTCCCACCTTGACATCAGAACAGCAGCTACCAGCAGCTGGAGAGTATTTGGCACCTATTTTTCAAGGAGCACAATGATCCTAATTATTAACTGCAAGATATTTTCCTTTGGGATTAGAGTGAACCCTGTTGATCTATTCTATAGCAAAACACAGCACAGGGAAACTTTTCACGAGCAGAAAATCACTACTTTTTATAAAGAGCAGAGTGTGTTTGTCTCTGGAGTGATGTTCCTTGGGATATTCCCCTGCAGCTCTTGAGTGAAGTGACGTTCTGTAGTAGCAGAATTTAAACTTTTCATCTTTTCATTTGCAAAAATGATAATATCTCGTGTTGGCACATAGCAGATGAAAGTGGTAATTGCACAACATGCAAAGATGAAATATTTTGGGGGGTGGGAGGTAAGAGAGGAGAACATTATGGATTTATTATATCTTTTTCAGAATTTTGAAGTGGGGTGGTGAGAGCTAGTGAGAATGTCAAATTGTGCATTTGACTGTACTGTAACTGACATCTTGGACCAATTAAGAAAACTCTATCCTACACCAGGTAGTAAATGCACCCTTGCTCTTGTACTGCTGCTATCACACCTTTAACAAAGCTCGAAACTTTGGGCTTAATGTACAGAAATTATCACACCTCTCTTGATATTCTTATATATATTTTGATATAATGTTCAAAATGCTTGAGAAACCAACTTGATTTTTGTTCATGACGAGCGTCCAAGTCATAAATATCAGTGTACTCACGCTCTCAGGTTTTAGCTTAGTGGGTAGTGTTTATTGTATTGTAACCCTGCATTGAACAGCATTACTGATCCACCATGGGATAAAATAAATGTTACTTTATTCTATTTTATAATATTGTTTCTTTGCAGATGCTTTTGAAAGAAATACGTGTTAGAGAAAAGTTGGTGCAAATAGTTTTAATAATTGCTTCTGTAAATATGTTCACTCTAAGAAACAGAAGAATTTATTATTCTTTATCAAATTCTAACAATAGTTCCAGTAACAATAAATGAACTTGGTTTTGTCTTTTAGATATGTTTTGAGGAAGGATTTCTAGGTAAGGATAGTTCAAATGAGTTACAGGCTGCAAATTAGGGATGGAAATTGCAATCATTGTGAATTATTTTCCTATCTTCTGTCACTATGGTTGTTTCTACATAAATCTTGGGGTTTTTTCTCAAGTCAGGACTGAGCTCAGTTCAGAGCTACTACCCTTTCTCAAAATTTGTCTTAAAAATTAGGACTTTAAGACAATAGAAAACTTAAAAACTCATTTTCCCCTAAAGAACAGACTTAATTTCTCCTTTTCTACTTTGTGTTAAACAAATTTTACACCCAACTCAGAAGTTTCTAGGATATGAGGTATGGATTACTAAAAAACCTTGTCAAAGAAGTCTTTATAAGCCTAATGTGTCTGTCTGCCTTATACAAAGTGTTAAGAAGGAAGAGGGCAGTTGCAATAACAAGCTGCTCTGCACTAATTTTTGCTGGTTTCCTTACTTAATCTGTAATCTGATACATTTAAGAACGCTCTATACCAAAATAACATTAAATCTAATCCTACAGCCGCGTGCTACATGCTTGACTTGGTGTACCCTGAATAATCCTATTGAAAGGTATAGGGCCTATTAATTTAGAAACCTGCCTTAGTAAAGCCAAATATTTAAAACTGGAACGGCTTTGCCTGCAAACCCACCTCGAACTGCTGTGTCCTTGTTCTTTGTGTGCCAGTGACAAACCTCCCTGGCCCCCTGGTGCAGGCAAAGCTCAAACCCACAGCTCTCATCCTGGCCTGGCACCTTGCTGCCGTGTCTAGGATGTCAATCAAAGTTTTGACACCTGTGACAACCTTGCCCTGTTTGTCTCTGACAGGAAGGATGGTTATTTGTATGCTAATCCTACATACCGCTGCCCCAAATCAAACTGCTGGTGAATGATTTAATGGTCCAAGTCTAGGTTTGTCCCTACAACCCTCTGGCAGCTCGTGGGCTCTGCTCTCCACAGTTTTCTTGGGAGACAGCAGTAGGAGGAGAGACAAAACTTTACTAAAAAACCCTGAGGTTTTGTATGGATGCTTGTGAGTCTTGGGTTCTCGATTTACCTTCTCCTCATGCTCCAAAATTGTGCTGATGAACAAGTGCTGTGTACTTAGCAGCTTTAGGCTTCTGGAAGAATACGTTCATTTTTATTAAGACACTGTATTCATGCTTTTTTAATGTTCCATATAGTAATAAAAAAAAATTATTAAAATCCAGCATGACATTGAATACTTATAACAGGGCCACTAAAAAGTAAATTAAAATGTATTCTTCCTGCTCAGAACTTCGCTTACTTAAATAATGTTAAAACCTAGAGGAAACGCTGCACACACTGCAGCAAATGTGCTGGTTTTAATGAGCCTGGCTGCACCCTGAAGTTAGCCAAGAGCACTTCCCCCAGCACCTCCTTACCTAATTCAGTCATAATGCGGAGAGAACTGCTGGGAAGAGAGTCAGAGAGCAAAACAAAGAGCAAGGGCTGCTCCACCAGCACACATCCAGCAGTGGGTGGCTGCTGTGCTCTCCCGAGGCCTTTCATTATGACCCCTGATGGGTCCCAAGTACTCTCTGTCTCCAGGTGCAGCACAGCCTGAGCATTTCCTTGTAGCCACCATAACAGCACCTTTCCTTATTCTCCCTATTCCTCGTAGGTTCTCATCTGATAATTACAGGTAAAATATGCTTTGTAAGAGCACCCCTGAAATGTGCAGGGTAGGTGGCAGCACCCAGTGCAAGTCATTCAACAGCTTGGCCATGGGGTAATTTGAAGGCGAGCACAAGAAGCACAACCTCTCCCTGCTGTGGGGAGCAGGTGCTTGTTCTCATCCACCTCTTTTCCCTCCTTGTACAAATATACCTCCTCTGCTACAAGAGCCCTGAGGTTTACTCTGAAGAAAAGCCAGTATATAGTTGCAGAAATTTGCTGTAATTTGCTAGATTATCAGTCTTGGTGGGTGTGTACTGTGTCTGAACAAATAACTCTGGAACTAGCTATCCTGAGTAATCTTTTATTAATCACATAATCCCACTATGGTAGCAGATAAACAGTTTTCTTCATGACCGGTCGAAAAAGTAATTTTTACCTGTTTTATATGTGTGTTTGCATAAATATGCGTGTAAGGTTATTTCAGCAGACATACAACCACTTCATAATTTTTTCTGATTTAACCACCATAAATTCTTTTCTTCTGAGACGCAGCTCTTTCTCCTCATCCTTCTGGTTTTAAGGTGTGCTTTTCGAAAAAGTTGGTTCTTGCCACTGACTCCCACGTGCCTCCTGTTTGGCTTATTTGTGCAATACTGTCAATATTATATAACAAGTATACTGTTGCTGTTAGCAGAGTATCAAAAAGCTGATATAGGGGACAAGTATTTCTTATCCACTCCCCCTCTTCCCCTCTCCCAAAAAAAAAAAAAAAAGAAAAAAATTGAAGAAAAAAAAATTGGAATGAGAAGGAAACAGATTTAGAAAA
Organism: Machaerirhynchus nigripectus; assembly: GCA_013397975.1. Classification (NCBI taxonomy): domain Eukaryota; kingdom Metazoa; phylum Chordata; class Aves; order Passeriformes; family Dicruridae; genus Machaerirhynchus; species Machaerirhynchus nigripectus. The sequence continues at coordinate 469,447 of VZRQ01004333.1, forward strand.
TTATTGCAATGTTGAGTTTCCCAGGAAAATTCTTGCCTAAGTGGAAAGATGTGATTTTTGTCACTGTAAGCCTGGAAACCACTACTCCTGCAAGGCACTCAGGAACTAACCCTCTTACCCCCCAGTGTTGAAGGACTGTTGTATTCATGCTATTAAGCCCAGGTTCTTTGGCCCCTTAAGCTCCAACTGACCTCTTGTGAAACCAAATCTAGCCCAGGCCTGGTGTGTTTGTCTGCTGAGAAAAGGCACTGAAGAGCCCCTTCCACAGCCCCTATGCTACAGGAGCTGCCAGCAGCACTTTGCTTCCCAGACTGGGTGGTGGCACCCAGAGATGGCACCTTCCTGACAGGAGGAATAGAGCAGACATTACCAGTGTCTTTGCTGTCTTCCTTGGTTTGCCACAACAACAACAACGATCCCCCCAAAGAATCCAATTTGTTAATCCATCCTTACTGCAGTGCTGCTTGCTGGAGTCAGAGCTGCTGATGGGTGGGTGGAGGACACACTGTGAAGTTCTGTGTCTGCCCCTGCCTCAGGGGCAGGTGTCTGATGATCCCCCCAGTGCCTTCTTCCTTCTGCTGTGTACCAGGGGAAGGAGTAGGTACAGCTCTGGTTTTTATATGAAGAGGCAAGAGAAGTGAAAGGGTTAACAGCTGCACCCTTTTCCCTGCTTTCCCTGAAATTCCAGAATGCTGAAAGATGACAGATGCGTCATGCCAGTGTAGGTGACTGTCCTTCCTCACCACCGAAATTTGGGAGGAAAAATTATTAAATTGCAAATTTAAGAAAACTTGTCAAGAGAAGACAACATCAGTTGTCTTTAGATGGGACCCCTGCTTTCTGTTCCTAAAACTAAATGCAGCCACCAAGACATCTGCATCTGGACAGATCACTCTTCCGTAGATTTGTAGTCTTGCTGTCAGTTTTCCATCCTCCCTCTGCTCGAAATGAACACCAGCAAACTGGGCAACTCCCCACTTTTTAGTGATTGGGAAAGAGTGACAGTTTGTGTGCTCCAAACTGAGTGGTTTTGCTGCAAGATTAATTCTGGAGATCTTCTGTCATTTTGGATGTGGAGGAAGGGGTGGGGGGGCTCTGTGTGTGTGTGAACAGAGGCTGCCCACTGCATGCAGCAGTTTGGGGAAGGAAGAAATCCCTACTGAGAGCAAGCCAACATTCCTCTGTGTTCTGCATTGCTGCTGCCACAGCTTCCCCCTCCCCCCAAAAAGAAAGAAACCCCACACAACTCAAAAGCCACAAGAAAAAGGTCCTATCTCATTGTACTAGCACCACATGCAGCAAGTCCAAAGATGGCTAAATTATGGCAGCAGACATTTGGCTCTGCCAGATTTAAAAGGTCACCACCAAAGGGCAGGCATGGAAAACAGATCCAGTAAAGGGGCAACAAAGAATAGAGGCCTGAATTCAAAGCATGTTGCTGTATTTGTTCCAACATAAATGATGTCTAGTCCCACACATGATATTTATATCAAATGTTTCTTCTCATGGTCCTAACTACATTGAGCATGCTGTTGTTTTCTTCCTTAATGCAATCTCCAAAGGTCAATCAAGTTATAGAGTCAGGCTGATGAGATTAGATATTACTTTAAAAAATGACCAAAAAAACTGCATTTGGAGAAAGGCCTGAACACGACTCCAATATAATTCTGTCTGGTTTGCTCCAGGTCCCTGTATCTTTTCCTGGAAACACTGTGTAAACTGAACCCATCTCCTTTAGCTCCAAAAGTGCTTTCTCATTCTCTGGTGATAGCTGAGGTATCTGCATGTTCTTGGGGAGAGATGAGGGAGTCTTCTGGGTACAGGACAAAAATAAAATGACACGTTCAAGTGCTTTTTTTAATGCTCCGGGGAGATTTTACTATCTGAATTGTGTGCAGTGAGCAGGGATTTTTCATTTCATACATCATTCACGACTTGCTGCAGTGATTCCAAAAAGTCCCACAAGCCGAGTCGCTGCTTGCACCAAAGCACAGAATTTCTGGTCTGTGAGTTTTAACAATGGATGTTAGAGGCTTTTTAGGGCTTCACCCAAAATTTGTGCTACAAGAAAAGGAGTCGTGTCTGAGGATGGTGAAGGATGCACAGTAATGACTACGGCAAAATCCAGCCTGCTTTTAGCTTGCCCCCCCTTCCTTGTTCTCCTGTTGCTATGAGCTTGATGCACAAGGGAGGTGAGCAGGTCCCCACCTTTGTCTTTAGTCTACACGTGAAAGTCTAGCCTTGGTAGCACTAGCCAAGGACTTTGTTTTACATGAGGCTGTTGCACTGATACAGAGCTGTGAGCAGCCTGTGAAGTTTGTCTGTTTTTACCCCCACATGCATTTATTTAGGAGTAGTCAACACGTTTCCCAGCAGTTGCAAAGTGTCTGGGATGAAATACCAAAGGTGAGGTGATTTAAATCCAGTTTTATGAGTATTTCTCATCTGCTTTAGAAGCTTTGTAGCGAATGCATGAATATTTAATTGCTGTAGTAAAAAGCAGGTGGGGGCAAAGCTCTTCTAGCAATGTCACCTGTGAATGCTGAAGTCAGACTGGCCTTCTGTGTCTGTCAGTGGAGTTGGAGTGAATGGGTACACAAGACTCTGGACAGATGGGTGAGCATCTTGTTACACAGCAATTACTGCACATGTCCCCACCGTGGGCTTCCTGGCTCTTTCTGTAGTCTCAAGAAATCAAGCAACCTAATTACCTGGCAGTCCTTATAGATCAGCTGTGTTAAAGACACAGTTGTCACTGGCGCCTCAACATTGCATTCTTTAGAAATGAAGGAATGGAAATGGGTCAAATAATTTCTTTTTTTTTGTTTGTTTTTTTGTTTGTTTTTTTTTTTTTGGTTCAGAGAGCAGGGCAGCTGAATCTTCCCCCTGCCCCATGCTGTGAGAAAGTGGGAGAGGTCAGGCTGCAGAGCTGGCACATGATGACTGGATGGGCAAAGCAGTGAAGGCCCTGGGCTGTAGCTCTCTGAGCAATGTTGGCTGATGTGGCAACGCATAAGGTTCTCTCTCAGCCTCCCTGGTACTTTTTTTTCTGATGGCCTCCTGTAGCCCAGCACCATTCTGCTCCGTGTCCTTTCCCTGCATCCCCAGCCTAGGTTTTCCAGTTTTACAGCTCCTTTCTGTCAGGGTGAGGGAAGTGCTGGTGGGAACCTCCTCAGACAGGTCCTACCTGAGCCTGGACATACTAGTCAGGAAAGAGTTAAAAGTGTGGAGGAACACAGCCAGTGCAGGTAGCTCTGTTTTGCACAACAGGGGCTCAGGGACCTGTGGGGGCTCAGGGACCTGTGGACACTCAGAGAAAGGCAGGAGTCGATGGCTCAGCAGGAAGACCCCAGAGAATCTTGAGCTTGGACTGTGAGGGGATGGAAGTTTCGTAATTCCTTAGTTCAGGAGGTTCCTTCGTTCGGGGTCCCTCCTCAGACCCAGCAGCTTAAACTCTTTCTGTGTTACTAAGCCGTGAATAAATTGCTTCATGGATCCAGAGATCCAATACTCTGCAATAGGAAACCTGGTCTGGCTGTGTGAGTGTGGGGTGTGTGGGGAATCCCACAGGAACCTGTCCCTGTCAGGTCACTGGAGCTGTCCCAAATGGGCTTTGGTTCCAGCTCAGGTGGTGGAGCGTGGCTGCCAGAGAGGCTCCTGCACGGTTGGGCAGGGAAGTTTCCTGAACAAAAAGCCAGCAACTGTGATCCCTCCCAGTGCTGAAATTTCAGCCTAAGATTCTTGGAGTTATTTTTGTACACTTACAGACCTGCCCTGCCAAAGGAGCTCAGCATAATGTTGACAAGTCTATCCAGAACATCTGCTGTGAACCGTCCTTTGCTTCTGCCAAAGCAGAGTTGGTCGGAAGGGCCCTTGGACGGGAGTTTATGGTTGTGTTTCCCCATTCTTATGGCAATTCCCCCTCAGTTGGATGTAGGGCCTGCAGAGTCCATTTATCCTATTCCAACCCCTTCATCTGGCACTCAGCACCTACAGGAGGGCAGGAATCTGAAAACAGGCTTTGTTATGACAGAGATCTCCAGATCTTGTAGCAGATGTTGCTGGTGAGAAGCAATTTTGTTCCAGCCAAACCTTCTTCAGCTCGGCTGAGAAGATGCATAGAGAATCTCACAAGGCTACAGGCTTTGGCAAGGAAACTCAGCGTTTACCAATGCCAGCTACTCACTATATTTCTTTTTGAAGGCTGTGTAGAGCAAATGATCTCTTCTCTGTCTCTGTGAAACAGCTGTAAATTTCTCTTCCTTTAACCCCCCTACCCATTAAACAGCCCTGACAACAGCCAACAGTTATCAGATGCAAAATGAACTATGTGCCTGGGATAAAGAGTTGTGTATCTGCCTCTCCTTGATCAATCCACTGGATGTTTTGTATGCCAGTACTTTAATTTAAAATATTCCCAGGAAGAAGAAATCCCTGGTAATTTCCATAACAGCCTTCTAAGAAGTCTTGTCACCTTTTAAAAAAGACATTTGCTTCCCCTTTTCCCTCTCTCCCTCCCCAGCTCCACAAGTTTGTTTTAACCTTATCCTCTGTATACAGACCACTGCTTTACCATGTGCTGCAGACCTCTCTGCTTTGGGCCCAGAAGACCTTACCAAGATGTTTTTAGCTTACTTTAAATCAGTGCTTGTGATAATCCCTTTCCAATAATTCCCTGGCACTAAAAAGCCTTTCCTGGTTTTGAGGGAGGAAGTTCTGCCATACGTGTGAACCTGGGACTCTGCAGGATTTCTGCCCAAGGTGTCTGTTCCCTTAGAGCTGAGAAAATGTCCCATTCTGGTTTTTATAACAGAGACAACTGAGAGCTTGGGAGTGATTTGCCTACAACGGAAAATAGTTTTGTGGCATAGTGAATTCATCCAAACTCTCTAAAAAAATTAAGTCAATCCTGTTTGTTTTCTTTTTCTGATCATGATGATTCTACCCCAAAAGGGACAGGAAAAGTCATATTTCTTTTAAGGATCGATTAACAAGTGAATAATGCATCGGTTTTTCATCCAAGTAATTTTGTATACTTTGACGGATTTTATTCTGGTGAATAATTCTCTGCACATTGCCCATTTATGGTGCTTGTAGTTTGAGGTGCTGCAGGAAAGTCATGTTTGAGTTCAGCAAAGCCGATGAAGCTTCTCAAAGTGCTCAGCAGCCCTGCTGGTTTTTGGAATCAGAGGAGGATTGGGCCAGTGCTGAGCCATTTATAAATCCACTCCCAGCCTACCCAGTGCACGAGAAGAGGGTTTGACCCTGCTGCAGATGGCTCACATGAGGTCATGTACACCCACCTGAAGTGTGGCAAAGACATCAGAGAAGAGATTCTCAGGGGTAGTCCCTCGTACCTAAAGGGCACTTCATGTGCATGAGCACTGGAAAACTTGTTTTCCCAAGTAACTGGGAGTACAGTAGTCTGATTAACTATTGAACTGCAGCCCCTGCGTAAATTCACTGTGAATTTTGGAACTACTGCTGTCACACTCCTTGTTCTGTAAAATCGCAGGGTTGGTGCATTTCCCACAGAAAAATTGCCATTTTTCCTCTCCTCTTGCCAGGATGCTATTAAGTGCAAAACATCTTTATTTTATGAAGTTCTTTTCCCTACTTGTTTTGGGGAAAAGGAGCCTGTTTTAAGGGGAAAAAAGAATTGATTACAATACTGTTAGTTAAGCAGCTGAGTGAAAGGTTTGTTATTTTGTTTTCACTATTAAAATATCCCTTAATCCACCTTGCTGGGTCTCTACCACTCTTGTAATATTCAATCAAGCCCTTGTTTTGTGAGAAATGTGACAATGCATTGTTGGCACTTTACAAACCTACAGCCCTCGGCAATAGATAATGAGAGGCAGGGTTTTTTTTCTCCCTGTGCAGGACACAATGAAATTTTAGACAGATGAATGCTAAGAGAACCCTATGTACCAAAGGCAATGTTTACTGCATGTAATACATATCATTGTTTGTCTCCTGTAGTGAAAAATACTTGTGTCACGCTGTTAAAATGTACTCCTGACAGAACAGAGCTTGCTATTATAGGGTCCATTGCTTAAAAAAATGATATACTGACAGAAATACAATTTAAGAAAATTTAACACCAAGGGTAGTCGACCATGCAGGCTACTATTAAGGGGCCAAAACTCAAGGCTGTGGTTTTATTAAAAGAGAGGGATAGTTTATTTGCTAGTAGTAGGTAAAGTTTAAAAAAAAAAAAAAAACAGAAGGGAGAAAGGAAAAAAATCAACTCGCATTCACTTGGTCTCTGGTGTGTAAAAAATTAATAAAAGCAACAGTTCAATAAGATTTTATTGCAGAAATGTTTAAGTGAAACAGTTTAGGAATGCTTGAGATTTTTAAACAGTTCTGCGGCGGAGCGCCGTAGCACCACAGTGCATAACAAATTGTTGCTTTTGGATGCAAGGCACACCCAGTGCTTTTCACCAAATGAATAGTGAGTCCTGGTTAATTTGAATCAGTTTGTGCATTCCTCCACATTTTTCTTTGGTTTTAGAAGCATAGTGAGATTAGCAGTTTACTGTGAGCAAGTGCTGTGTTGTGGCTAACCTTGCACAGTTAAATCGTCGGATGCTGGCTTTAAGTTAATAGTGGTCAACTCATTGGTCGCTAATTTGGATCCAGGATTTATTTGCTCCTTCCCAGTTCTTCAATGGACATTTCTAATTGCTAGTTCACGATGTGTGTCAGCCTATGGGGTACCAACAAGCCATTTTTTTTTTTATCTGCCTTGTGCGTTTATTTAGCGTAATAAACAACGCAACTTGGTGAAGAACTTCTGACTTCTCAAACACTAACTGGACAACACTTGTGCAGAAGACAAAAAGATTAATTTCTGTATCCAATAGATTCAGTAAAGTGTAAAATGTGAGTGTCTGAGCCCTCAGAGCTTGAAAGCTCCCCAACAGGTTTGATTTTGGGTTATGTGTGGTGATGTTGGAGTACATGGATGTTCTAGGAAGGGCAGGGGATACTCACCAGAGTGTCCATCCTAACCGTACAAATGTGGGTTTTGGAATGAGTGGACACAGATCTCTCAGATTTAACAGACAGCATACTCTGGGGCAAGCTCCTTATTTGGAGATTTTTTGGGAAATAACCTCTTGTTTTTACACTTGCAATAGGAGATGGGGGTTTTGGAGGATTGCTCTTTTTTTTCCACAGAATATCACACTATTTTTGTGTTCGTCCACCCAAAATCTTCCCCAGAGATGAGAGGAATGGAAAGGTTTAAACAAAAGAGCAATTGAACATGTACATTAAGTCATTTTTTAAAAGTGAACATTTATTCAGATGCTTCTTATTTTAAATGGAAAAACATGCAGAAAATTCTGTGGTATCACCCAGGAATATATTGCATTTTTCATTAATTACATCTGATCATCAGGTACAAGTAAGTCACAAAACATAAATGAACACTGCAATGCAGGAAGTGTTTCTTCCCCCATCAAAGTAATAAGAGGTTTAAATTTTTTTGTTGTTGTTTTTCCTCACTTACTCCCTTTCCCCCATGGAATAGCCTTATTTTGGCTACTAAAAGAACATTCTACCATGCTGATGGTAAGATTAATATATTCACCACAGTACAAAAAATCTAACAAACAAACCCTTAGAAATAATTATCTAATAATATAGTCATATTCCTGAAGATTGCCAATAATATAACGCTGTTTGTATGACTTAAATGTTCACCCTTCAAAGCACATCTACAAGTTGTCCTTTGAAGATTTCTGAATTTTGGACTCTGAGCCTGGAGATGGTTCTTCCTATAAAATTGTATTAAGTGATGTCATCACTCAAATTTTTGTGGTATCAAGGCCTAAATACTTGTTAAACCTTCAAGTTATTAAATTACTGTTGAAGAAAAATATGCATTTTACGCAAGATTTCGACAGAGTTTGAAAGAGGTGTTGCCAAAATTAAGTTCTACTGCACACTCTAAAGAAATATTTCTGTTGCAAATGATTTGTTTATTACAAACTTACGTCTGAAATCCACTTTCGTTTGCTGTTCATACTTTTTTCTTTTTGTTTGCTTTTTACATTTCTCAAAGATTAGGGCAATAAAAGCCAACAAAGCCAATTTTGGTTTTGTAGTCAATTTTACTTGCAGGTTCTGAATTCTGCAATGTGTGGGTGTTCCAGTCTGCATTAAAATTACTCAGTATTTCAATATAATTTTAAACTGTAGGGTTGTTTTTTTATTCTGTCTCACACACTGTGCAAACAGAATTTTTATATTTTCTGAAAAAACTTTTATTTCAAATAAACATATACACATTTTTTGCTGAATAGGTCCTTTATGAAGAGCTTCCTTTTATAGCAGTGATCACTGTAGGTGAAATACTAGTTCAAGTATAAACACAAAATACCAGTGGTTTTGGATAAAACCTCAAATAAAGAGAAATCAGAACTATTTATTTGAACATGCATTCTAAAATGTAGAACAACCTTTAAAACAGCAGGTGACATTCTGATGGCCATCTCCTCTTCCTCAAACTGGGAATGCCTTCTCTCTGACTCAGAATAGCTGCCTCTTCCCTAAAAGCAGCAGTTAACCTTTCCAGCACTCTCACATCTGGCCAGCTGTTGAACCACGCCACCATTGGGAAAGGTCACCAGTGAGTGTTGGGAAACGGCCCCAAAAAGAGGGGAAAAAAGATTATGAATGGATTTGCTGTGGAATCGGACATGTGCTTGGAACCAGCAGCTGAGGAGAACAGGTGAACCTACATTCCTGACATATTTCAGTATCCTTAATTTCCAGAGACCAAGAAGCTGCTGGGAGGGTGAAACCACAGAGGTTGGTTAAACCCCTTCACGTAATACAGCTCTAGAAACCCCCTTACATATTATTAAAGTGTTAGTGCACTGTGGACAGTGTTTACCACCCCGACCATAACAATTCTTTATTTTTCATCACTTTCTTATGCTTTCCCCAGTTTTGCCGATTTCACTGATGTTTGTCTGGTGCCTTGGTTTCAAATTCTCAGCAACGGCGCTGTTGCTGAGACCTGTGTGGGGCCCTCATCACGCCTCTGCAAGAGACAGGGGCAGGGATGGTTGTGTCTGAAGTAGTGCAGGAATTGCAAAAAGATGCACAACAGGTTCAGTCAGAAGATTTGGTCGTGCCAGACAAGTCACTAGAGCAGACCCATGGCTATAATTACAGAACTGGTAGAAGATGATAAATCTGTTGTGCATTCACAAGAAAATAATTTAAGTCCCCCTCTTTTAGACGTATTTTTACATTTCCTCTTTACTGTAATGTGGATACACTCTCCTGTGTCCCTGTGCATGGCAGGGGGTTGGGACTAGATGATCTTTAATGTCCCTTCCAACCCAAACCATTCCATGACTCTGTGATTCTACACACGTGTGTGTAAACAAAAAAAGAGAGGGAAAGAGGATAATGACTATTGCCCATTTGGTGCCAGTCCTGCAAATCTTCCTAACACAAGTGAACCTACTGAGTACAATAAGAGTATTTGCTTGTTTAAAAATTTATACAACTTATTGGAGAAATGCTTATGATGTAGTGATATGATACAGCAACACAAAGCTTTTTCCCTCATAACCCAGGCAGCTCTTACTGTGAATCTATTTTATAAGCCAGTAGTTGTGTGGAGGTGCTGCTGCTGAGGCTGCTGTGTTTCCATCGCTGCTGAGACTGTGGCTCAGCAGGAAATGCTCCCATGGAGCCCCACTGGGGCACCAGCCCTGCGCAAGGCTCGCGCGTGGTCACCGAGGGACGGGCCAGCAGGATGACTCGTGTCTGCTTGTTGAGCACTGTCAGTGACAATTCAGAAGGTTATTAACATAACCCCTCCCTGTTCTGGAAGTTGGCTTTCCTCCTCTTCCTAGGCCTGCCTAGAAGAATTAGTTCAGGGGTAGAGGCTGGGCACAAGGAGCGAGTTTTGCCTAACTTTAGCTGCCCTAACTGAAACAAAACGATGCTGCAGACGCTGGGGGGGCATGGAAATAGATCGTCCTAGGAATAGAAACTGGCTGGGATTTTTTCCTGCTTTTCAAATCAGTGGGTATCAGGTCAGCTTCTATTAAAGCAATAAGTTCAACAATCATCGGCTGGATCTGTGATTCTCCTTCTTCTTTTTCTTTTTCATGGTAGATGATGAATTTGACAGAAAACTCAGAAATGTTGCTGTTTCTTTTCTGCATACACTTAATTGATTAAATGTGAGATCACAACATTTTCACCCCAATTCTTTTGAACATAGAAATTTGTCATATGTTTTTGTTCTAATTGAGATGATCTGACAGTGGTATCTATAGTTTTCCATGCATAGGCTTCGTTATTGGTAGAAAAAGCCATCATTCCAAGGATAGTGTGCAATATTTAATTTCAGCCAGTGTCTGTGCCAGGAGACATTTTAGTGGAGCTGTTTGCAAATATTCAGTGATTATAAAGCAGCCATTTACACCGTTGAAGTAAACACAGGTGCAAATGTGAATTTCTGTCCTGTACTTTCTGAAATATTCTCTGATTCTGGAATTTCAGGTCGGCTCAGAGATGCTGTGATTATGCAAAAAAACCCAAAATACTATTTGATGGCACATGAAACCATTTTTGTTGGACAAGAGTTTGGAATTAAAATAAGCTGAAAAGAAGCATTTGGTTTGGAAATAAATAGAAAATATGAAAGACTATGGAACTATAGAGCAATGATCCAGGGGAAATATCTCCAACTGCAATATTACGCTGCACATTATTACTTCAGACCACAGGATTTTTTCTTTCTACATTTTATAATCTATGAATTGAGATATCTTGGATAATTAAAATACCCTTTAATTAGTTTTAAGAGTAGGGGAATTTAATAGGCCTGTGGGAACACTCTAAATAAAAATAAAAATGCTAAGCAAAGCCTAGTTAACAAGCAGGCTTTTTCATTAGGATAAAAAACTTCTCCCTGGTATCAGACATTTGTTCCATTTGCACATAAGTTTGGGGTTTTTTTTTCCCAGACAGACTCTTACAGTGTGGTTACACATGGTCTGATCCAGGAAACTGGTGTGGGTATGATTCATCCCTCTGAAGTCTGCAATCTTTTCTTCATAGAGCTAAGGAATATTCAATGCTATGAAAACCTGCCCTTCCAGAAATATTGACATTTAATATTGGCAAAATACTCTTAATAGGGGTATACTGTATCAGTATGATAAAACCATCTAGTATGAGTGCAAAACCCATAATTGTACAAACACGGTTTGTGAAGTATAACTCTTTTTTAGATTAGCAGGTTTTTGGTCAGCTCAGTCAGAAACCTCTTACCACTACGGGTTTCCTAGCAGGTACATAAGGAACACATGGCAGAATTTGTGGCCATTACCTGTATGAATAATCCGTCAATAATTTCAGGTCAGTTTAATACTTGCAAATGAATAGTGGGGAAATCCCTTAACAGAAATTTTGGGAAGAGCTAGAGTGAAAAGCAGCCTTTGCTTGTATGGGGCAGCAGGTGACAAAATCCCTGCTGAGCAGTGGCCGCCTTCAGACATCCCTAAGCTGTACTTTGTGAGGTAAATGCTGGGTCTAGCAGGGCAGGCTGGGCTTATGTGGGCTACTGCCACGGTGTTCACTTGCAAGGCTCGCCCTCTGTCCTGCCACGCAGAGCTGGCCTTGGGTGTGCTTCATATCTGTTGTGTAACTGATTGTTCTGAAACGTCTCCCTGCCCTCTGATTAATACTTCTCCAGCTTCAATTAAAATGTAGCATGAAGGGCTTTGGCCTTATTATTTTCCCCTTTACGTGCACGTCTGTAAAGAGGATAATTTTCATTTTTTAAAATTAAAATCATCTCGAGTTGCCCTCTCACGCTAAAATGAACCACATCAAAATGAAGAGCTCGAGGCTAGATTTCCAAAGAATTTGGACATAAGAAACCTCTGAGAATTTTTTCTGTCTCTCAAAATCTCGAGTTACATCCTAAAAGTCCTAATGTTGACTTATGGGACAATTTTTTATTCAAGAAATGGGGAATAACGGATGCTGTGCAGGGATGAGAACTGCTGCAGCTCAAGCCTTGTCTGGCTGGTTGTGTACTGCCTGAGGTACGAGTACAGTGGCTCCAGGAGGGTAGCCAATTACAACAGTAAATTATGAACAGGAATATTCCCCATAACCATTGTTACTACACTAATAAATAAGATTTTGGCGGGCTCCTTTCTAAAAGGGGCTTGTCCTAATCCCATCCCTTACAGCTCTTACAACCAGTAGCTGGTTATAGAAAGAGAAGGACTCCTCCGTTGCTTCTTCTATCATCCTTCATCATCCTTAAACAGTGACTTTAAACTCACCTCTTAAGCTACCAAGAATCACAGAGTCATGGAATCATTCGGGTTGGAAGACACCTTAACGATCACATAGCTCCAGCTCACCTAAAAAAACTTTCACCTAACTTCACGGGTGATGGGAAAGGTAGAGAAGACCATGTGTCAATGGAACATGTCCAAAATTTGCCATGGTGACCGTGCCAAACACACCTTTAAATCCTCAGAAAGGGTGGTAGCTATCTGACTGGATGGAAACATTGGAAGCCCCTCATTACAATTTAGAAAAAGCTTTATTTCTGAAATGTAACTGGAGCTAGAAGAAAAATGCACTCCTGTGGAAGATGAGACTCGAAATTTGGGTGGAATGGTGAATTGGGTCAGGGTCTGCACAAAAACATAATGTGTTAAGTGAGAGAGAGTAAATATACACCACAGGGATGGACCTGGCAGAAGCAGGAAAGCCTGAATAGTAGAGAAAGGTAACAATAAAATAAATAGCAATAAAAAGGAGGGAAAATGAATAGAATGAGGTAGGAACAGACAAAGAGAAGAGACTGAATGGTTGTAGGAAGGAATAAACAAAAGACCTGCAATCCAAGTTAGCATTTTATCTAATGGCCTATGTTTTGCTGGCAGAAACAAGATGGAAAAGACTGAGGCAGGCATCTCTGCAATTTTCACTACTTCCTATTTCTCTAGGGGGTGTCTTTTGGAACTTGAGTATACAGTACTGGAGCAAGGATATGGAAGAATTTATCTGACTGTGCTTTAGTCGGGTCATCAGCAATGGCATGGACTGGTAGTAGCTCCTTTTTGGTTTGACAGCATCTAACGTCTCCTCTTCCACTAAGTCTGTGGAATATTTTTCAGATACTTTATGGAGCAACAGCAGCTGGTACAGGTGCCAGGACACATTTGACTGGGCTCTGCTGCACCTGTGGTGGGGTATATTTCCCCAGGGAGGAGGAGACATGGTCTCAAACTCAGGGTGACCTCAGTTTTGGAGGAAAGGCATGAAAAGGTCCAGAGCCATCCATGTCTCTCCTCCCAAGGGTGCTTTCTCCCGCATGGCCCACTTGCATATATTTGAGCAACACTTCCATTTTTAAGAACAACCCGCCGCCACTGCTTCCATGGCAGAGCGTGTTTCAGAAACACTCATGGAGGTGCACACACTAGCCACAGACAGTGCAACAGGGAGGGCCCAGGGGCTGCCGTGCTGGGCAGAGTGCATTAAATACTGTGACCAATTCAGATCTGCCTCTTCCCCGTCCCTCAAACCATCGCAGTAATGCAACTCCTTGACTTCAGCAGCCTGCACCAACCCCGGAGCAAGGCAGCCCTGGGATATCAGAGAGAGAGTCCTGAGCAGGATAAATTTACCTGCTCCAACACCTCAGTGGAATGGGATTGCTTCATTCACACTTTTTGCTCTCTTATCACTCCCCATCGCTTCAGCTTGTCTGTGCTCGCAGCAGTGCCGGCTGCTCGCTGCTGCAACAGGCAGGCAAGGGATAAGCTGCACTATCAGCTCATCTTGAGGGGCTCAGAGTCCTACCAGCAGTAGGAACCAAACAAAATCCTCATTTCCCCTTCTCCAGAGTGATGCCCAGGGATGCTGGCTTTGCCACGGTGTTTTAATCTGGTGTCTGGCAGCAGGAGCAGAGGAACCGGTTTCAGAGGGAGGGTGGTGAAACAGGGTGAGACAACTTTTGCGGTGTTTGTCAAGATTTTCTGGGGTTAGGGATATTGCAGCTGGAGGAAGATTTCATCCTGATCTCTGCAGTTATCTGTTGTCGTGTCGGAGATGTAATTTGGTGAACCCCATTTAAAAATACGTGAAAAGTCGGTGTGTAATACAATATCTACAGTATATGTGACCTACAGCTAGATGCTGTTTCTCATGGAATGATTTTTGCTGATGCTTTCGAGATTTTTCCTCTACTATTCTCTCTTCATACTTCTATCACAAAAATCCATATTAAAGCCACAGATAGGTATTTCCCACAGAAGGTTCCCTAAGTTTCAGGGTAGGAGGGACTTATGTAAAGTAGTAGAAATGTCAGGTTTGGTGTGGGTTTGGTTTGTTTGTTATTTTTTTATTCCTGAAAAAAACAAAAGCTAGCTCAGGTTTCCCAAGAAATTTCAAAGTAAATATGGAAATACTCTCCATATAATGCCTTGCAGTCTCTCTCCAATACTTTTTCCTCTAAATCATGTTATCTTGCTATGCCCTGACTTTGTGCAGTCCTTTAGATCTGAATAAATAGTATATGAAAAGAAATAAAGTCTGGATTTGATAGTCCTATAGAGCCTGCTTTCATATCGTCATATAACAATGTATGCTGTTTAGGAAAAATTTACTTGAGCTTTTATAATATCCCCCTGAGTGTTTGCCTGTGAGTGTCTCCACTGAATTTCAGAGGCTGACAACTCCCATCCTGCTGTATTTCCTCCTCAGCTTAAATTTTAGCTCAGTGCAGCTCAGGAGGCCCCTGCTCTACATAAATAACAGATAAATTGACAAGACAACCTTGACCACGTTGTGGCCGCATCTCCTGACAGTATGGAAAAATAAGAACTTCTCTCTTTTAAAGTAGATGCATGCTGAGGACTATGGGGCAGGAACTGTTGAGTTTTAATCCTTGATGGGATTAAATCCCAGACTGTCTCTGTCACCTTGATCAAACTGCTGATGAGGGGGATTTTCAGGAGTGTAGAAGACAGTGAGGCATCCCTCCATGATTGAAGAGCCTGAGAGTTCACCATTTTACAGCCCTTTGTGCTCTGAATCCCCCCGCTTCAGTCTCTGCTCCTCTCCAAGGAAGGTTTGTGCCTTTCCTGTCCTGCAGGACAGCTGGGAGCACTCAGGAGTTAATGGCTGGAGTCCAAAGCATCGCTAAAACTCCTCCTGTTTGGGTGGCTTTGAACAAAGGCAGTAGCCCCCGAACACGCTCCTTTCCAGAGCACTTTGGTAGATGCCTGTTCGGCATGGAACAAAGAATTAATTCTTCTAATTGCTCCCCCTGAACTCAGAGAACCCGCCTGATCTCTCGGAGGGGAGGTGAAGGTGGGCTGTGAGATAGGAGCCGTCAACACCTGCCTCTGGCAACGCACGCCTCCACCGCCCGGGCACGTTTGGTACCTTCAGGAAAGCTGGGGAGCAGCAATTACCCGGCACGGGCAGCGCTCGCACGGGGCGTGGGCTCCAACCCCGTAACACATCCCTTCCTTAATACGACTTGATGGAGATAGAGCGGGGCCCCATCAGGTGTGAAAAGCCCTGCTGCTCCTGGCGTGGAGTGGCCTCCAGACGGCGATTTGGCGACGTCAATCTGGTCATGCTTGATTTGGACACTTAACGTGGTAAAGCGGGGTCCCTCTCCCCCCGATCAGCTTCTCAATTAGCGAGCTGCCTCCTGGAACGGCCTTGTTCCACAGTCCCTCCGGGCCGCTTCGGGGGTCATTAGGGTGAGAAAACTCCAGCGCCAGCTCCGGCTCCAGCCAAGGCGAGGGGAGCCGGGAGATTTCCTAAACACGTATAACCCTTTTTCAAGTTGTTTGCTTTCATGGGATTGATTCGTGGCACATTAAGAAGCTTAAGGCTTCGGTATCTTCTTTAAACTGCCCACCTTATCGCCTTTACAGCTGACAGTTTGCTGACAGCCGGGGTGTAAGCAGAGATAACTAGTAGGTTAGTACACACACACATATATATATATAATATACGAATATTATATACGCCGCCTGCTATTTTCTGCTTAAAAAGGGGATGGGGGGGAGCTTCTCATCTGTAGTCTCCGTGGTTTTGGTTAAAGAGCAGCCGCTGTGAGCAGTCACTAATTTTAACAGCAGATCTGGAGAGGTGTATGGGGGGTGCCGATACCCAGCTGCAGTCAGCGCAACATAATAAATAGGCAAATTTATGTCCTCGTCTCCCAAATTTCTTTCCTTTCTTTATTAGGGAGCAAACTATTGTTACATTAAATATTCAAACTACACAAAATCTCAAGGGCTTTCCTTTCCCACAAAGTGTTACCAGTATTCATGCATATGAAGAACAGTAACCCATATACAAACGGCACCTTTTTTAATGAGCAATATATGTCAACATGACACCTTCTTATGAAATGCAGCTTTTTAGGTTCTGCCTTTGTGGATGTAATAATTGAGATGTTTCTAATATATGCAGTTACATTACCTGCTCATTGTTTGCGATTTTGTTCCTCTCCCAACTTTGTGCTGTTTATAATGCTTCAAGCATTTGCCTCAATTCATGCTCAGTTTTATTTAATTAGAAATATAATTTTCTGCTACATTAATTATAAATTTGAGCGAGACAGCACAGAATTTCCTCAAGCATTCTTTCTAGAAGAGAAAGAAAAATCATGGAGAGTGGGGAAGAAGCTATAAAACCAGATGCAGGTGTAAAAATATCGACACCTTAAAACCTAAAGCGTTTAATAAATACATGAGGAAAAAATATGATTATTTGTAATTATTTCATTAATGCATCTTCTTATTGTAGTGCAATATTTATCAAAACAACTGGGTTAATGTCAGAAAAATGTAATGGTGATTTCTCTAAGAATCTGACATATTTTCAAAGCATACCTGTAGAACTACCCCTAAATTTGCTGAAATCTGGGTTTTGAAAAGTATTTTTTTTTTAATGTTTATATTTTGCTTGAAATATTTTTCCCCAAAGCTGTAATGTTTTTCTGTGAACGTGTCGATGATATATAGATACCAGCAATGCATATGCATGCAGAATGCAATGTATATAGTGTATGTGCTTCTTCAAAGTACCCCGATGCTTTGATTTGTAACTGTTTAAGGTTTTACTTAAAATTCTGAACACTGCACAGAGCCTAGCCATTTCAATGGAACACTTCAAATAGTAAGTCCTAAAGGTGACACAACAAAGGAAATACCTTAGATACTGCAGGTTTTATTTATAAAGGAAATGCTCACACAGTCCAATGAAGGAAAACTTTACCTGTTTCCATTTGTATAGGAAGAGCAGTTCCATTAAACCAGCGCTTTGTTGCAGGAATTTGCAAGCGCATCATATGATTTGTATGAGCAGAATGAAATATTTGCATGCCATCTAATGGATTGACGTGTATCCTTTTTTGCTCATTTCTAAGCACTTCATTTATTGCAAACATTAAAAAAATAATAATAATAATCTCGCTCACCATGCAGCACTCATCTTACAGTGTTTTTTTCAGAAAGGAGAAATCCCAAAAACAGGACAAGGAATTATTGTGTCGTGTGGTGGGGAAAACATGGCTCTTTTCCTTATTATTCTCTGCTGTGAAGCTGTTTCTTTGCTGTTTTCATTTTGCACGAGCACTTACACACATGCACACGCACGCACATCTAGTTCAGCTCTGCGGGCAATTTCCCTGAAAGCAGGTGCCTGGTAGTCTGAGTGCCGCATATCTGAATGTCATTCTTGGGCAAATGCTTATGTCAGTTAGTAGCTGCTATAAATACATTTGTATTTTTCACAGTACCCATCATTCAGGACTCTTAAGGGACTCTTGCACGCCAGGCTTCCAGTTCTTTTAATGCAAGGTAAAGATGGGAAAATTGAGGTGCAAAGCGGGGATATTTGCACAAGGCTGCTTAGAAAGGTAGTGCAGGGATCAGCAGAGACGTCTAAATGTAGAAAAAATAAATGACTGTACCTTGGCATTCCTAGTGGCCCCTTTGGTAACTGCTGGGCACCACACACCTCCTCATCTCGACAGAACCAGGCTGGCACGAGGGGCCAGAGCTCTGCGAAGGGACAGTGACACGCCCGCTCAGGAAGCGCTGCCACTTTGGGGCTCACGATGCCGTGTATCATCTTCTCTCTTTTCTCAGTGTTCTCTTTTACAGCCTCGTGCCATAGCTCTCATCCTCTGCCCAGGTCTCCAGGGTGATTCCCACGAGCAGTGAGGTTTCTGGGCTGGGGATCACCACCTCAGAAAATGCAGTTCTGGCACATTTGTTGTATTCCTGGGTACATATCTCTTAGCAAAACAAGACATGGAAACACGATGTGAACCTTGTGGCTGTACTTCCTACCTAAGCACGTCTTTGCCTACAGCACTGTGGCATGAAAGAGCCTGCTAATGATTCTTAAATGTTCATTACTGTAGATCTTCTCCCAGAATATACTTCTCACCTTGAATGACCCATGTGTTGAATTTTAACTAAGGGAACCCATGATAGTAAGTCTGTCATGATGCTGGCTTTTTTTTTTTTTCCTCTCCAACTCTTAAAAGCTTTTTATTATAGGACTGCTTAAGGCATTCTTCAATTAGCATGTGCTGTATTGTGGCTGGAACAGCTGTTTACCATTTAATAAAGCATGGCATAATTTATTTTCAGAGTCTAGCAACCGTCTTTGCTATTACACCAGGGGAGGAACACAGTAACTGCATTGTTCTCAGTGCTGATGGAAGAACTATAGACTTTATTATATGACCTCATAGAACTATTAACTTACCCCCCACTTATATTTCAATATGTATTTACCTGACAGTCTGTGCATTGATTTCTTGCCCAGAGATTCTACATTCTCAGTCACCTCTGGGGCAAAATGAAAAATGTCTTTGTTTTATGTCCCTCACATTAGGCAGCTAATTATATATTTGTACCTTGATTTCCTTCCCTTCCCCCATCTCCAGGGGCAAACTCCATATGCACCACTTTCTCCTTAGTCAAAGGAGAAACAATAGAGGTGTTGCACAATGATAGAAGCTTGGCCACCGCTCACCAGGGGCTTTCTGTTCACTTAGGTCCTTTTCTTCCTAGACCTCTTCTTCCCTTTGTGGGTGGACAAGTTTGAAATGCACCTTAGTAGCACCTCTGTGGGTTTCTGCTTCCTCTGCAGCAATGTGGAAGGTACCAGTGACAAACTCATCACACCCCTGTTGCAGGTGGCACCGGTTCTCTCCTAGGAGGGACTGCAGGTCACCTGCACTGCGGGACATCAGGTGCGTGGTGTTACCACCACGGAGCAGCACCCACGTGGCTCGTGACCATCAGCATGGTGAAAGTCATCCTCTCCTGAGGGTTCCTCTCCTCCATCCCAACCCTGGCAAAGTTATCAGTGAGCCATCTTCGAGACCAGTCCTTCGGGTGAGAAGAAAGGATGGCAGGGGGCAAACAGAGCTCAGCAATGCTTTGTCACGACTGCAAGGTACAGGTCCAGCCCTGAGCGACATGCACATGGTGCAGGACATGGCACAAAGCTGTAAACAAGCTTCCAGGTCTGGGAACAGTGCAGAGACACCTAAGTGGCAAGTGGTGGCTGCTTAGCTGGGCCATGAGCCCCTCAGCACAGCAGCTCGTGGCCACAGCACTTTGTGTGAGCCAAACCACTGCACTGTGCCAGTTAGGCCTACCCCAGGCTGGGAACCTGCTTGGGATATTGCAGTCTTACTCTTATTTGAGTTGGAGCATTAAATTTGGCTTTAAGTCGCCTGAGTTTGACAATGAAAATACGTCAGCTGAGTATCTGCAAATTTTTAGATTCAGCCTGTGCGTGTAGATGGATTTATATGCATGATTTAGAGTAAAGCATGTGTAGAAAGATGAAGTTTATATGGTTGCTTTGTAGAAATGGATGTAATATTGATGTTGACTTTACTGGTAGAAGTTTAAGAATGTCACGATGCATGAGTGGTGGTGCAAAGCAGAGCCCTGAGTGCATTGGGAGGTCATTTTTAACTTGAATTTATTTCCACAATATCAGGCATAGATCATTGTGCACCGTGCACAATCATCCCTGCTTTTCATTTGAGTCAATCACAGTGGTTAAGGAAAATTCAGAATGAAACAAATTTGTGACTTGATTAAAAGCAGACAGTAAATTAGGCCAGAATACTCCTTAAAATTGCATTTTAGCTTTAAACTGAAAGTTTGATGATCTGACTGCATGACTGAAGGGACAGGGTAGCAGACTGTGACATAAACGATGTAGCTATATTTGCTCCTAGGATGAAAAAGGGTTTTTTAAAGTTGTGTGATTTAGGCTTCAGAGTTAACACTCCATTGACCGAACAACAAAATTCCCACCTCCCAGAGCTTTTTCAAACCAGAGATTTAGAAATGTGGTATTACATCAATAATGTGTGGTCATGCTTCAAATTTTTCCAGGCAAAATTAAGGCTGGTAATACTTACTTGAAATGAAAGCTTAGATTGTTTCACAGGACACAAATAACCTAATTAGGGAAGGATATAGAAGTAAATCTATATTTGTTTTGAACGCCTGCTTTTGGAGGTGTTTGAAAATGGAATTCATCCACGTTAACTTTGCATAAAGAATTCTTTCATGCAATCTGCGGAGGGAAAAAAGAAGGCTTGGGTTCATGAACATCAGCAGATGCAGGACAGAGTTCACCAAACAGTTTGTTCCAAGCAGAAGGAACAAACTGGAAATCTACGTTAAACTGTGACCCACAGTGATGAAAGCAGTACATCCACCCCACGTACAGAAAGGCAAAAAAAACACCCCTCTGCATTAACTGCTGGACTTCAGTTTGCATACAGTTACTTTCTTCTACAACAGCTGTATAGATCAGAAGGGCGTGAGGAGCAGCAGCTTCACCTGAGAGAGATTTGCACCTCCTGCCTTCAGTGTGCAGGTCCAGCTGCAGACACACGAGTGCTGAGCGTCACACGTGGCCTGGCAGAGCCAGATGCGGCCGCTTACACGCGCAGGTGAGCTGAAGGTGGAAGCAAAACACACTCTGCCACACAGCAGCCTGTGACTGTGCTGTGAGGCTGCAGCCATGCCCTGTGCTGCTGTCACATTTGTGCCTGCGTGAGATCCAGCCACCAACTGGAATTTTTAGCAGCGCAGGCCCTAGGGAAGCACCTCAGCTCACCGTCAGCAAGGTGGAGAGGCTTTTCCAGGTGGCACATGCCGGGCATCCTTACAAACAGGGCTGGGAGTATCAGCCTGCTTCCAACATCGAGTTAATCCTTCAGTCCCTGAGTTTGCTGTTAAAAGAAAATGCAGGGGACTGAGGTGAAAGGGTTTCTCAGCTCTAGTTTGGCAAAACTAACCCTCTTTTCACAGCATTGCCAAACAAGGCAAACACTGAATCAGCCTTTGATTTTAGCAGACATTTGAGCACGCTTCAGCAATTGTGTGTGAATGCCTTCCTCAACACGCTGAAACTAACCGGTCTGTATTGTTTGATTTCTCTCACACTTCACCTTTTTCGCAGTATCTGAAATTTGGGACAAGGTTTTAAGCTACTCAAGGATAGGCATCCAAACCACGTTATCTAACTGCTCCTATGTTAGGACACTTGCAATTTTACATATTCTGAAATAATTCGGTGCTCAGACAGCCGAGCTCTCATGGAAGTTTGTCCACCTCACCACCAGCAGCTGGGAAGTGCTGGAAATCTAGCTTGGAGTCCCAGGGCTTTGATTTGCTGAGCACCCTGTTCTGCAACTTGATAGTGATCCCCTCTTTCAACACCCCAGCTTTGTCAATGAAAGGTTTAAAAGAGAGGGGCTTAGAGAAGCACATACAATCAGCACTGAGGATAGAGGAGAGAATCCAGGACTGTTTCAAAAGTGGCCATTTCCTCCTGCGCTCAGCTTGTTCCCCACCTTTTTCCTTTCTTTCTATGTAGCCTCTGATTATTGAACCGGAGTTAATTCAAGCAGAGCTACCAAAAGTCTTCTGCTGGACACCAGCGAGTGCAGCCGGGAGGGCTGCGGACGAGCAGGGTCAGTGGGAATCCTCTGCTCTTGTTTCTTGTGTGGTTTGACCTCAACAGGCAAAGTGGGGCAGCTTCTCCTCTCCCCTTGGCTGGAAGCATGTTTAATTTTCAGTGAACATTTAGAACACTGTTCCAGGGAAGAGAGGATGGGTGGGAGTGAAATAAGTTTTCCAGGCATTCATGAAAATGCATGTGGGACAAATTTACCTGCTTCCCTTTCTCTACAGTTTGACAGGGAGGATTTTCAGAAACACCTTGTGGGAAGTAAGAGAATATAGGCTATTTAAAGCCAGTAGTACTTGTGTCCCAAAGTCACTTCAAAATGTCTAAGAAATCTCCATGTAATAATCTAAAGAATACTCGGCATGTAAAATTCACATGTTCTCAAAACTGGGCTTTTCAATGTGCTTTGTAATCTAGATCCTTAGATAATTTTTTTTGTCTCTCTCATTAACTTTTAGATTCTTTTATGTGGTTTTATGCTTCTCCAAATAGCATCTTATGTTGTCTGAAGTATTTGCTAAGGGCCAAATTCTGTCTTTCAGCGCATACAGCTTGAATTGAAATCCTGAATAATACACAAACCTACTAGGGGAAAAAAAAGCTGATTGTCTATTTCAGTAAATGTCTGATTACATTTAAAACCATGCATGTGTATTATTTTGATCCCTCATGCACTGTGAAACTGAGGTTTGAAAGCAGCATTTCAATTTTTTATAGAAACTGTATCTAGCAGGGATATTACAGTGTGAAGATTAGGTCTCACCTCCTTGTAACGAATAAATTGAGACCAAAATTAAGAGAGTTTCCGGGGTCACCCACTCAGTTAGTGGTGAAGGCAGGTTTAGAACTCAGCTCCCAAATATATATTTTTTCCCTAATGAACCTAGTTAACCCAGTAGTGAGAACGAGGAGAAAAAATAATTTGAAACCATGTGAAACTATCTGTAATTACTGCGCCACAGGAGAAATTCCATTTAATGTCTGCTTTGTCATCCCTCTATCTTAAGATGGTTTTTTTCTCCTTCATTTTCCATTGTGCAAACTGATATTTTGTCCTCCTACTGGAAACCCAGGCGTCTTATCCAAATCATGCAACATTTTAATACAAAATTGTCGTAGGCGAAAGAGTGGTGTTGGTAGCAAACCAATGGATCTTACAGAGAACAGCTGTCAAACAAGAACAGCAAAAAGGAGGAAGCTTGTGGGAGCAGCTGTAACCAGCAACATTAGATCCTAAATCTTGTGAAAGTCCCGTGTAATTTGACAGAGAATTACGGCCCAAATCCGTTTCATCTCGGCACATAGCAGTTCTGCCTAACGGTGCAATTCTGCGATTGAGCATTTCCTAGGCAATGATGAGAACCAGGTCTTCCCGGCTTACTCAGAGCCTCACCCAAAACCCGTAGGAGTGGACGGAAATCGGTGTCTCTGTGGGTAAAATGGGTCCCTCTAGAAAGCACTTGCCTCATGAGAATAATGTAATTTAGTCAAACTCTCAGCTCTTTTGTGTATCTGTCCACTCTTGCTTTCCTCTGCTTTTCTTGTCTCTCTGCTCTCAACTTTTTCCCGTTTCTCATCTCTCGGTACTTAACCTTCAGGTTTGTGTTTAGTAAACCTACCAAAGTAGAATCAATAGCCTGGTGCTTAATCACACTTTTTGCTGCTCAAAATGTCAGGTTTGGGTTTGTTTGTAGAAGGGCTTCCGCGTGTCTTTCATTTTTTAGCTCTGTGCGGGATGTTCTGTACTGCTCAAATCCATTAAGAATGAAAGCTTTTGCTTGTTCTAGTGATTGTTTAGCTGATTGTTCTAGTCTCTGCTGGGGCATATATGTGGAACAAATGTAAAATTCTGGATGTTGGTTCAGATCATCAAGGGCAAAGATCTGTCCTGGTACTTTAGAATCTTCTCATCTGCTCTTCCTAGGTGAAATCAGTAAGGCTCAGTTTTCTAATCTGCTTAGGTAGCTAGAGCACCATCTAACTATCTGTAAGCAGATGTGATTGAGTTTAAGCATTCTCTTAGCACAGAGAAAAAGGAAATAGAGCACAGAATGGTACCCAGCAGCTGCAAGTACTAGTAGAATTTAAATCCTTGCCACTCTTTTGATAAACTAGACGAAGCAAGAGACCGTAGCTTGGTGCATCAGCTCCACTTAAGAGCCTGTCAAGAAACCGTTTCTCCCCTCCAGTAGTAAAATTCATGTTTTAGAAACTTGTTTGTGTAACAGGTTTGAAGAGAGGAGGAAAAGAAAATGGCATGTGGAGAGCTGACTGCAGGTACTCCTGTGCAGAAGGAGTACGGGAAGGTGGCTCCTGGCTGATCTCTTGATCCTTGGACAAAACTGAGGAGAAAGTCTAACAAATGCATCTTTTTGCAGTAAATTAGATCAGATTTCCGCATCTCCGCACTCAGTCTGTGAGCTGACAGTTCAGTAAAATGTTCCCTTGTAAGGTTCACCCTCTTAGGAAAAGGGGCAATAATTCATCATTAGAATTTCAGAGTCCAGGTGTAGATGAAAACTGATGGAGCCTCCAGTGAGGCAGGGAAAGTGCACAGAAGAAGAAAATTTTATCTGAAGCCTAATTCCCCGGCTACAGCAGAGAATAATTAAGATAATATTGCTTCAAGAGTTCTTTAATGATTAAAAATCACATATGCAGAATCCATAAATTGGAGGGCAACAAATTGGAAGGATACAGCGTCGGAGATGCGTTTTGTGCGTGTTGTAGCGGGAAGCACACCGGTGGCACAACAGCAGCCCGGGCAGCCACAGGAGACCAGGCCCATTCCAAGGACTTTGTTTAGATGCAACAAATCATTTGTCTGTTATTAACCCAGAGCTTGTAATTATGCAGATTGCCATAGATTTTCCTGGGCCTGGAAGTGAGATTGAGGGTTGTTCACACTATAGCAGGCAGCTCAGGGCTGGCCATGCATTACTGAACTTGCCACATTTATCATGTTGACTGATGGCAGCAGAAGCAGGTCTCAGGTCCCAGTGGTTAATGTAGTGGGTAATTAACTGTCATTTGCCTAGTAATAGGCTGATGATCAATGGTTTGTGTGGAAACAAATTCTAATCAGGTAGCTGATAAATGCTCAGGGAGCGAGAGCAATTGAAATTGGGGGAAACTATGTCCAGAATTTCAAAATGGCATTGTGGGGTTTTTATTATTATTATTAATGGCAGAAAACTATGTTCTTCATATAAACAGCTTTATCCAAAATTAACAATAGCTAATATAAATCTCACATGTTTGTTTTGTGTGTGGTAGAGAAGGACTAACAGCAAGGAGGGCCTCCTTCCCTTTACGTAATTGAAAAAATTTTATGTATCTGGTGCTTAGCTGAAGCAGTTTCTGCGGGATCTCTCATTCCAGGACTGTAGAAACCTGCACAAGGTGGACTCGGGTGCAGTAAATCTCCCTCCTCCGCAGTGCTGGATGACAATCCCAAATTGTTTCCCTGCTCTGCAACATGCAAACTGCAGTGCTGGCTGTAATGGATTTCCACTTTCTCACATGCACACACCTGCAAGGAGGCCGTGGAAGGTGACTCTGCACCTCGCACCCTGCCCGGCCAGGCCTTTCAGCTGTGTCTCAGGCACTCAGCTGTTGCACCTCAACCACCTAAGCGCTGAGGTGCTGTGTGATCCCCTCACGCTGAGCTCGGAGGCGCTGGGACCTCTCTCATCTTTGTGTTTAAACCTTGCTGTTGTGTTCCAGCCTTAAAGGCTGACTTCCCCTTCCCTACAACCACGTGGGATAGCAGTACTGTGCACCTACAGCCCTTAGTGCCTTTCGCAGCCCGATCTGCTGCCCTCGTGCAACTAAACCGCCGTCATCTTCTGCGCAGGCGCGCAGGAAAACAGAGCCAGTGCTTTGGTCCGTGGGTATAATAATCATCTCCAACACAAAGTCAGCCCACCACTCCAGAAGGCAGCTGAGTCTTGTGTCCCTCTTACAGACAAGGACTGAAAGTCTGAGCGGGATTTAGACAACCTCGGTGAAACCCGTGCGTGGTGGAGATAGAACTGGAAGAGAGCGCTTTACAAAAGCAATATTTATAATCTGCTTAAATAGCCTTTAGTTTCAGTAATCAGCCTTCACAAAAATAGAAGTTGACTTGAGTCATTCTAACAGGAGCTGATGAGGATGGCCTTGTCCCAGCATTTCTCCAGCTGATCAGAGTAACCGGCATCTCAGACAGGAGGAAAAGGGTCACAACTTCTAAATTAAACGGGCAGGTATTCTGTAGGCAGCACACCTTGAGTAGAAGCAGAAGGTAAAAGGATTTAGAATTAAGTAGGCTTGTTGGTAACCCATGAAATTCAGTAAAATGGAGGGATGTGATTAAAAAACTGTGTTCATTTTATGTTACCAAACTGAATTTTCTACAGAGCACCTTTGAATTCATTAGTTTAGAACTGCTTTTAATTTGGTGTTTCCCTTGAGAGCCATTATATTTTTCTGCTGTCAGCCTGATGTTGAGGAAAAAAAGAAAAGTGGCAGATGTGGCGTTTTCATCTAGTGTGCTTCATAGTTAAAAACAGCATTAACTGCTATGCACAAGCAGAGCATTACTTTTAATAATCCATCACAACTATTAAGTAGTTTAAATAAACTTAGTTTCAAAGATTGCTGCCACGTAGAGCTAACGTATTTTTCTTGTTCATTATAATCCTCCTTTGTCACAAAAGGATGTGTATGTATGTTGGCTGGGTTTCTTTGGTGCGTTGTTTTTTTTGTGTGTGTAATACACCCACTTGAAAAGTACTGAAAAATCTTTAGCAAAGGGAATTTAAAAAGAAAATTATATAGATGTCTGGCAAAAACAGCATTTCATATTGTTCTTACAGTATTTTATACTTCTACTCCTGATGTGACTATATATAGTTTACAGCCTCATTTACTTTAATGTGCTACCTGAATAACATAATCATAGCAATAACTATGGTATAGGGTTGTAAGGTGCATGAACCGCTAACGCTTTCTGACGATTTAAATGACTTGTTCATAAAATGTTCTTTTAATAATAGTGGTAAAGCTTTTAGCACTAGATGTCAAAAATGCGAAGAATGTTGGCTTTTTCAAGTGTTATTTCTTTTCTAGCTAAAGTGTGTTTTAATAATAAGTAGCACCAAAAGCCAAGGTTATGTGGCTCTCTCCTGCACGGCAGGATCTAAGAAGAAGACTCTTCCCACTTATGCAAACAGCTTGACCCCTGTCTGCACAGTTATGTAACGTCCCTAATGTGTTTACTACTTCTTTGTTTAGTTTAACAGGATGTTTCTTTTATCAAGAAAGGTCGGTATAACCTGCAGGAAAAAATAATAACATCACAATGGGTGCAATATTAGTCTGTCATAAAGCTCTCTCCAGCAAGACTATGTCTTTGTGCTGTACATTGGGCAGAGTTGAACCACCAAAGGCCAGCCTTTCCTAAAGGAGCTGTTGGGAAGCCAGTCAAAGACCAGACTGTGGGGGAAAAAATTATTAAATTAAAAAAACAAAACCAAAAATTGAATCAGGAATATATTTCTTTTTGTATCTCCAGGTTATTTGGCGTTACAGGAAACTGTGCTGCCTGCAGTAAGCTCATACCTGCTTTTGAGATGGTGATGAGAGCAAAGGACAATGTTTATCACCTGGACTGTTTTGCATGTCAGCTTTGTAATCAGAGGTAAGAGAATTTCTTGGGTCTGTTCCATAAGCTAAGTGCTAGCTCGGCACTGGTGTGAGCACACATTCCAAAGAGGGAACACTTACCAGGAGCAGAACCCCAAGACAGAGAGTAAGACCTGGATACTTTCCTTCGGACTGATGCAGAATATCTTTCATGACCTTGGCCAGAAAACTTTTTGTGCCTCAAATCCCGCATCAATAAAAAAGAATAATGTTACTTCCTCGCCTTCAAAAGGCTGTCTGTCAGGTTTAATTAATTAATATTTATAAAGGTCTTTGAGATCCTTTTCTGCAGAAGAGCATAGCAGTACCATTTGTCATTATTGCATTAATTTCACTTTAATTCTTCATTTTTATCACATGTATTTCTTTTAAAGTACACATTGTTTCTTCCTGTTGCCAGAACTGTAATCATTTAAATTTAAAAGATGTTGTTCCCACCATTTCCTCTGTAGCAGCATTGGACCTCTTACAGTCCTATTTTTATTTCCATATCCAAACCGTAGGTTATAAAAATCCCATGGATCCAAACTCGACACCCTGTTCTGAAGCATCACCCATATGGCACAGTTGGAGAACGAATGTCAAAAATGGTGAAATTGTAACAACTGATTTTTTCAGAGGTGAATAGAGCCAAGTTTATACCAGCTACATTCAGAGTGGTGGCTGAATCCCCTCAGAGATCTCACCGAGAGCCCCATTTCTGACTCCACCACAGCTGATAGCAGCTTTGCCAGCGACTTCCACGAGGTCTAGGAAGTGAGAGAGCCAATTATGTCCACTCCTTAATGTCCCTATTATTTTCAGTTATTTTTCAGTTATTATATGACCCTATTTAGCGTTTTATGACATTCATTATTTTTTTTCACTTCTTCAGCTGGGATGAAACGCAAGAGGTACATTTTTAGGGAAGCAAGGAAAAATTAGGAAGATAATAGTCTGACACAACAAAGCTAGACACAGCTCCAAATAAGCTTTCCTAACTCACCTTGTCCTACAGTGTATTATTTTTTAGCACGGTAGCCATTTAAAAATCAAACATCCCTAAAGAACCATAAAATGTACAGCTGCTAATAAGTGTAGTACACTACAATTACGCTCTTTAAAAAAAAGCCAAATTGACCTTTTTCATCATGTTGCATGGGAAATTAAAATACCAGGCGAGTCGAGTAATAACCACTGCTTAAACTATATAATAATGCAAAGTAATTATAGGTTCTAATGCTATTTAAAGTCCTATTTCAGTTTTGTCTTGCCACAGAACTGAGAAGCCGTGTTCCGAGCAAGGCAGGCAGAGGCTCCCACGGTACCCATTTAAGAGACACACACACTGTCCTAGGTTTTGTTTCCCAAACCCTTCACATCCTGTTTTTTTCCAAACCACGGTTCTGGTATCATTATTAAAGCCCCTAATATATTTCTGTTGTTCGCTTCATTTATTACATGCCATAATGGGGCTGCATATCTTTAGTGTTGGTTATGCACAATTAGCACTTAGTTATTGTCTTGTCACTTCAGCCCATACAAGACAAACTTCTTTAATGTAAGAAGTCAGCTAATCTTCATCAGTCAAGCAAAGCAGACAATGTTTGTTAGCCAGAGTGCAGAAGATTTTCATCATAGTTAGCACCCTTGGATCTGAGGAAGAGAACTTTCTTTTTCTTTCCCCCCTCCCAAAAAAAAAAAAAAAAAAAAAAAAAAAGCACAGCTGTTATGAATATTTTTAAAATTCCTCTTCTACCATTACAGCTGTGAAATAATGTACAATTTCACTTTGCAGCTAACACACGTCGTAGTGTTCCCTGGGGCCACTGATCCCCCCGGAAAAGTGCTGTTAGGTGCTTCTCAAATGGAGCTTACCTGGGTTATTTAATAATTCTCAGCCTCGTTATTCCTGAGCCTTCAATCTAATCTTTTATTTG
The DNA here is from genome assembly GCA_013397975.1 of Machaerirhynchus nigripectus. Lineage (NCBI taxonomy): Eukaryota > Metazoa > Chordata > Aves > Passeriformes > Dicruridae > Machaerirhynchus > Machaerirhynchus nigripectus. Next base: position 499,113 of record VZRQ01004333.1, read on the forward strand.
ATTTTTACTTTGCACGTATTTTTGGCAAAGGGTTGCTGAAATAGTCTTACAGGTGTCTTAGACTGAAAACAAAAGAATGAATTTACCTGAAATACAGGTAGTGAATACAGAGTTCACCTAGTGAAAAGAGGGAGTAGTTCCAGGAGTTTCCAAGAATTTCAGAAATTCTCAAAAGTGACCCTAATCCTGATTCTATTGCAATAGCTCTCATGGAGCCTAATAAAGCAGACTGCCTGTAGGGTAACTTTCTTCCTCACAATTTGGGACTAGTGGCCCTCTGAAGAATTAATTTTGTTGTTTTTTACAATAAATCCTGTTTCATGGATGCTCCGACATAGCTCTTGTGTGGTTCCTATGGCAAAGCATCCCACTGACTACATTCTCTCATTAATAGCTCCAAATCTTTTGTTTTTCATTACTTGTCTAACAGTAAACCCCCACATTGCTAGACTCCTGACCCGTCACCAGCATTGGGGTTTTCAGATCTACTATGAAACCTTTCTCTCTTTTCTTTTAAGCAGAAAAATCTTGTCAGTCACCATGTCATTAATAATTTCTGTTGTCCTTTAGGATCGTTTTTTCTTCCTCTGCTCAAGCACACAGCAGATTCTGAGTGAGGATGTGTTTAAAAGATAGCAGTTTATTAAGTTTCTGCTGCCCCTTTGTATACAAATTAATGCTGTTGAGGGGTTTTAGATTTGCTCCTTCCTTTCACTCCAGCCACTAATTCCACCAATATGAAATTTATTTATTGAAGAGAATATTTTTATTCACAAACACAACAACAATATCCAAAAATCACCAGTGGGTGTATCAAGGCTCACCAGCTATTGCGAGACCTGTTTAGCCTTATTCCCCAATTTCACATTACCTTCCCCCATTAAATTTTAAAACCTTTGGGTCATTCTCTACAGCAAATCTGCAGAATATGCAGTGCTCTATGTTTGGTTCCACATTTCATTTTCAGCTATCATCTACCATTTAGGTTTTTGCCTGTCAGAATGCATGCAATGTTCAAGAGTATACGGAATTGTTTTCTTCAGATTGCACTACTTTGCCTTTGCCAGCACTGCTTTTTGTTTTGTTTTGTTTTTTTGGTGCTCTGTGTCTGGTTGTTTCTTCCAGCCCCTTCTGCTTTCCAGGCTAGGTAATATTTATATTAACACACATCTCACTGATCCTTCGGGCAGCCCATTCTTCAGTCTTGCTATTGCATGACCTTCACATTCCTACCCTTTAAAGAGCTGATCCTGGCCCAGAGAGATGCCCGCCCATTTTTGCCCAGTGCTCTTTGTGAAGATTCAGTGATTTTTTCTTCCTTTATGGACAACTCCACTGTTTGCTTTATTATTTTTGAGTATCTACAACCCACCATCCAGTGCAAGTCTCGGTGTGGACCGTAATTAGACTCCCTTCACTTAAGGGGACTTTTGTTCGGGCCGTGAACTCCAGCTCTGAACTGACTCACAACATGCCAGTCCCTTTATTGGCCTCCTGAATGTGACTTTTTCAGAGTGAGGAGAAAAGGGCATTGTCTCACATACTGTGTTCCAGGAAGACAGACTGTAGACACAGGCCTGAAAGAAGCTCCTGAGCCACTAAGCCTGGTCCCCTGGTGTCAAATAGGCACTGTCTCCTATTTTCCCTTTCATAAAGCTATTCAGCTCTAGGATCTAATTGCTCCAGCCAGCCAGTTTTTGAGATATTTTCCCCACGTTTTTTCTTGATACTGATGCTTAAAGCTGTAGCAATTTTGTGAATATTAAGCTCTGCTCCTAGCCTAAAGGTTTTAGCATCCTCTTATCTCTCATGTCTCTGTCCAGCTTACTCCTAATTTGAAGTTTTTCCATCGCCTAAGTACCTGCAGAGCTTAGTGACAGTCATCTTAATGGTGTGAGTGTTCCCCTCTCTTCTCTGTAAACATATTTAACTTCTCCTCAGAAGCCCTTCACCTCGCACTGACAGTAACCTCAATATACTTAATTTCTGCAGAAAATTTAAAGGGGGCGGGGGGAAAGGAAACCACTGGAAAAATAAACTTGTAAACAGACACTGCCTTTCACACTTTGTCAGCTTGCATGTGTGTGACTAACAAAACGGAGTGGAAAATCTTGCAAGTGGGCTCAGCTGTATCTTTGCTTGACACTTTTGACTACAGCGATGATGTCAGTCTGCCTTCGGCTTTGCCACTTCCCAGAGCTTGTGTGTCCCTCCTCTCACTCGCTGTCGGTGTCTTCAGCAGCTTGTTCCCTACTTCTGTGATATTTTCTCCCTGCCGTTTGAAGTCAACTCAGAGTATGGCTTAAAACCCCCATCTGCTGTCAATGAGAGGTGTTTAAATCAGCTGTTCTACCCTTCTAGCTGAAATAGCCTTTATTTTAATGGAAACTGGACTGAGAATGGTTGCACACTCATTGAAATTGCTGTCCTGATGTAGCTGTAAACACTTACCTCCAGTATAAACTGTAAAATGCCCGCACAATGCTGCCTTTGTTCTCTGTCAGGCAGGGGAGAGGGAATCCAATGCCAGGGACACCCTTACTTCAAACCCCAATATTAGATTTTTGCATGAGCGGCCATCTTCTGAATTCTGAAGGCCTGAGTACTGCTTATTTTCACTGAATGTCTCAAAATTTAGAACACGAGCTAACAGATTGTCCATACCCGCTTTTTTTTATAAAATAGTACCTGAAAGGCACACCGAGTGGAGGTTTGCCATTTCGAGTTGAACTGGGATTCTGTGTCTCTGTATTCTGCACGGTCCTGGCGAAAATGTGCAAACTCAGGCACAGCTCCCACATCCCAGCCTTCGAAATGGACATTTTGACTGAACCCCAGAATTAATAAATCGCAGGTGTGGGCTGCTGAGCTGTGATGTAAAAGAGTGGCTTTGTTCCCCTTAGTGATGCATAGAGACTAACCTTAACGTGAGTTGTACTGGAAACTCAACATTTAAAAAGAGAGGGAAGGGGAAAAGCAGAGCCCAAGTTACATCACTGATTGCAAAAAGCAGAGGGGAAGGGTGTGGGTGTGGTAAGTCTGAGCTCTTTTAATCCTCAGGAAATCAACTAAATGCTTCCAGATTTTGTTTCTTTCTACAGTGACAAAGATCTAACGTTACCTGAGGAGGCGCACACACAGCCGTCTTCATCCACGGCAATATTTCTCTTGCTTTCTTAAGTCTTCAGTACCTTCGACACGTGTCCTGTGCATCAGAAAAGATGACAGACTGCAGTGAGATCTCCTTAAATCTCAGTTCTGAACAATGAAAGAGCTGGTTCTCAAAATGGAAGTTTTTTACTTCTTGTGGTTAGTCTAGGCACACCTTCCCCGTCCAAACAAGGTGATAACAGAGGTCATTTTGTAATATAAATGGCCTTCCTTTTGCCATTGTAAAATATGACAGGAGTTCTAGGATGTAGGTTAATTATAATGGTCATTCTACTAATGTCACAGTCGTGTCAAAAGTACTATCATCAATTTATGGTGCTAAGTCCAATCCGGCATGTTAATGCAGCCTATTGTACGTTCTTTCCCGTTCATCTTGCATGCCTATTAAAAAAATTGGGTGAGGGTTTTAGGGAAGGCTGAAGACTACCATCTGCCTGCTAGAAGAGTAATAATCTTGCCTTATTATAAACTCCTAACACAGTGGCATCTTAATGTGCTCCTCACCTCCATTTAATATGTGTGCCCAAATTGTGCCCCGATTTAGATCTTATGCCAATTCCATAAAAAAACCCCAAACTTAATGGCGGGCTAGGCTTCAATTTATGCTCCCACTTTAAAGCTGAGCCAGGTTTAAATCTTGCAGTGTGCAAACCCAATCTGAAGTAGTTACAGATATAGCTCTCTCACTTCAGAAGAGGCTAAATCTGGTTTTGAGAGTCAAATAAGGTTGAGAGTGTGAATGGCCAGAATTCATCATACTTCATCTGCTTACTTGTCCTGTCTCATTGTACCTGGGAGCCAGCATGCCAGGATTATAGGTTTTTCACCTGGTGCTTACCTCTTTGTCACCTAATGAGCGCACAGTTCACACATTTAATACCCAGGGGCCCACGCAAGCCTCACTGTCAGCCTTTGCCAAATATGCTTGTCACCGAGCTTGCACGATACGAAAACAGCGTGCAGAGTTTGAACCCGTACTATCACAAGCAACAGGTTGCCCCCCAAGGCACAGAGGACCATCCAGAGGATGTCCTCCCGTGCAGGCAGACCTCCACCCCACAGGTTATCACACAGCCAGGCGTGTCTAGACAGGCCACTGGCAGCCTCTCCACGAGACAGCTGCTCGCTTGGAACGCAGGAGATCTGCGGAACTGTGTATGTTTAAAGCTGCTCATGCATAAAGCTGTCACATGCCACGCAGACATAGGGCAGAGCACCTCTGGCTCAACATATCAGCACTGCAAAAGCAAAAGGCATTGACACTTTTTATTGGGAAAGGCATCCTGACACTTCCGTGTAGCTGGTGCAGTTTAATTCAAACTGTGTCACTCCTCTGAGGGCTGAGAAGCAAAATCCTTCAGCCAGGGAGTTTGATGCAAGCGATGCTGCAAGATGTCACATGTGTTGAGTATTGCCATGCAAGCGAATTGCACCTCAGCAGTGAATTTTTCATTTACTAAATAATTTAACCAAATTAGTTTGCTAAGGTGTGTCTTGCCCTGGAAAAAAAGGAAGACGCGGCTGAATAACATTCTCAGTTCAGACTTAGTTCTTTCTGATGGGTGCAAAGGTGGTTTTGTCTCCCACTGGTGCACTGGGTTTGGGGGGTTTTTGTTTGCTGTTTGTTGATTTTAAATGTGACTTCTTCGGGAAAAGCAAATTTTACGTGTTGGCACTCGTTAAGGCTCCTTTACCTAATCTTGTAAGGTGCACAAAAGATTTTTTCTCAGCACTGCTGTCAAACAAAAGATGGAAACTAGAAAAAAACACCAAAGAACAACTTTTCTGCATGAATTCAACATTTGAACACAGCTACTCAAAATCATTTTGTGTTGTTAGTAGCCTAGTATACCAGGATTAGGGTGGGAAGAATAATAGCAACCTCTAAATTCTGTTAAAGAGTGTTGACCATAAATAACTTAAAGATTTCGGGGTCCTTTCATAATCTCTATTTTCAATCATCAGCAGCAGCAGGCAGTAATCCCACAGAAAAAAAAAAAGTCCACAAATAAACAAACCAATTTTCCTTTAAGAGCAGAGCTAATTCTTTTCAATCCACTTTTTTATTACACTATTTTCCCTCTATCTATTTAGCTAGCATAAGGATAAATTTCCAAAGCTACCCAGTTGGAAAATAAATGGGTTCACTGTTTGTCTAGCATTCCAATCTTCACAAATGTAAATCAGTCCAACTGCTACTCATTTAAACCTCCAACTTCACAAAACATTAAAGGACTGCTTTCCATACACAATTTAATCTGTGACAATTCACCAAGATTTCTGCTTGAACATCATTAGAAATTGACTATCTGATAAAGGCAGGCCACTATCAGGGGTCAGGTGGGTCAGCCCGTGTCATTTATGGAGTTTTACTGGGTCAGCTACAGCAGGCACCACTATTTGAAGGTTAAATTGTTACAATTAAATACATATACGGCTATTCCCATAGCTACTCTGCTGTTAAATCTACCGTAAACAACACAGGCATTTATATCTGACCCTAATTGTGTCCAAGATGTCACCATTTGGAAATTATACAAAAGAGGACATTATAATCCGTTACACATTAAACAATACTTTATGTACTGAGATCCATAATTAGCTGCTAGAAACTGGTTTCATTTATTCACATCAGTGTTAAGGGGTTCATTTGGGTTACTTTCTTTCATTTTAATTGGAATAAGGCAAGCAGTGCCTCCCAATATATTTCATAGCTGGAGAGTTCACTATAAACAAAGGCATGTAACCCTGCCAAGGCAGTCACTAGGGAAACTTTTTTTCTGCATTGGCCCCATTCACTTCTCCCTAAGTATCATCAAGAAGATTGGCTTTGTCGAGGGAAAGGGTTGAGGGGTGTGTCAGGGAAGAGCCTTCTTAAATTCAAGCGTATTTTTTAGCCGGGAAATCCTACTTTACTCGAAGTTTGAAGTCAGCCAGCCAGGAGCATTAGCATTGTGTGATAGTCCTACTCATCAGAGAAAAGCAAATGAAATCTCTCAGCAGCGTTTTGCAGCAATCAGATCATTCTGATGCACGTAATAGTATAACAAGGTAGGTATACTGATACCACAAGAGAGAGAGTAGTTAGCTGAGTAACTAAATTTACAATCAACTCCTGCAGGAAAAAAAGAAAAAAAAGAAGGTTTCTCTGCATGCCTGCGTGTCTCTAGTTTGCACCTGAGCGTTTGTAAAGTTGTGTGAGTGCCAGAAACCGTTCTCAGAATCACCATCTTAAATCCAACCTAGTGAAATATCCAACTGGAACATAACAAGGAATTCTGATTGCCACACAAGACAATTATAACATATCTCAGACAAGCTTTCCACTGCATGCAATCACTTTGTCTTCCTTCTGGTTTTGCACAAAAGCAGGACATTTACTCTTCACTCAGCTCAGCAGCCTGGGATATTTATTGTGTTTTATCTGCATGCCGGTGACCTGATCCAGGACTCCCACAGCCCACGGCGGGCTTTGAATGAGGTCTTTGGCTGGGGAAGCAAGAGTGCCTGAATGCACTAGATTTTGTTGAAAGCACAGGATTAATTGTGGCACCAGGGCAGTTCCTCTGCTGGGCTTTCCCACGTGCAGACCTGACTGCAGGCGCTGTCCAGCCAGCACTCGCTCTACAACCTTTACCTGTAAGACCATCTCACACCGTTGATCCTCAAACTATCTTCCTCTTCTCTTTTCTCTTCATTACTCTAATTTCAGATTTTGTGTCGGAGACAAATTTTTCCTGAAGAACAACATGATTCTGTGCCAGACAGACTATGAGGAGGGTTTAATGAAAGAAGGTTATGCGCCCCAGGTTCGCTGATCGGATGCCGCATCATTAAGAATAAAAAGCACTACGTTCTTTTATCTTTTTTGCTCAACATGTATATAAGAAATGACACAGGAACCTACTGAATAACATAGATATAGGGAGACAGAATGGTTGCGTGAAATAAAAGGCGGACTGCATCTGTATGTAGTGAAAATTGCTCCAGTTCAGAGTTGAATGTTAATTAAAAAGGTACTGTATATACAGCTGGATTCTTTTTGCTTGCTCTTGGGATCTTTGGTTTGTTCGGGGTTTTTCGTTTCTTTTTGTGTCATTTGGCATGAGATGTTTATTTTGGACTATTGTACATAATGTATTGTAATATTTGAAGCACAAATGTAATACAGTTTTATTGTGTTACCATTTGTGTTCCTGTTTGCTTCTTTGTATTGTTGCATTTAGTACAATCAGTGTCTAAACTTACTGTATATTTATGCTTTCTGTATCTACCAGCTATTTTAAATGAGCTGTATCTTTCTAGTAAAAAGCATTAAAGAGCAAATCCCAACCATTATGCTACACTTAGAGCTTAAGAATACTGTTTACATTAAAACTATTTAGAAAACTAATAACTAGCAGCACCTGCTGCTAATGATGCTATGGTTAAGGGTCTATCAGCACTTCTCTTATAAGCCTCTATTTTTCAGGGGTTAAGCATCTGCTGTTTAATTGCATGGATTTTCCTCAAAGAGCACTTTTATTTTACTACAAAATTTTGAAAAGCAAATCTGACTGGTTTGAGATATATTATAAAAGGTGCAAAAGTTAATGATTTTGGGTGCTGCTTTTGTGCCCCTAAGGCATTCCAAATGTCTGGATTTGATTTTTAATTTAGCTGGAAATTAAGCCCTAATGCAAACCAGTGCCTC
>VZRQ01004333.1:507832-519317 GCA_013397975.1 Machaerirhynchus nigripectus
AAAAAAGTAATAAAAAAAAAAAAAAAAAAAAAAAAAACCAAACCAAGAAACCCACTATACCCTATGTTATTATGAGGCTAAGCTCTTGTTTTTATTTAGAGTACGAACCCCTGTCTCTGCTCAAGTTGACTGCTCTCCTTCCCTGCTCTTCCTGTCCTGTTGCAGTTTCAACATGTTTTTGATGGGGATGGTGAAAGAAACTTTGTAATGCAGTGGGGAAATTCCCTAAGTGTATGGTAAGAGTACACCGCACAGTGGCTTGACTTAGAAATAGATATTTAGTTTCAATGACTGTTGGTACAGTGTGGGGTTTTTTTTTTCTGGCTGTGACCCCTTTTGAAAATAAGCATGGCTCACGAAACCTGGCTTTGACTCATGCAGGATCAGTAAGAAATGCAGCAACTCCTCAGGCTGTTCTTGTTAATTAGAAGAAATAACTCCACATAGTTTTTCAAATTAAATTTAGCCCCCTTTTGTGGACTATCTTCCTTCCTAACCTTGAGCACAAGTGTCTCTTTCCACTCCCTTCCACAGTCCCTTAATGTCTTTGGGATAACGAAGCAGCTGGTGTCAGAGGTGCTATTAGGCTCTTACAGATCTACTCCAGTGCAATAAACAAGCTGTCCTTTCCATGAAGGTCAGGATGGACAGAAAGGGAAGAATCATATTATCTTGTTTTGAGCCCAATTTCAATTTTCTCCTCCAGCCTCTCTTGGGTCTTTCCACTAGAAATCAGAAAGATATCTCTTCTGCTTTCCAGTAGTAGACTGCAGAACAGATAGAAATGCCTGGTTCAGAAATAAGGCTGGAGAATAGGAAAGAAGGGTCCTTGACTCTGTCTTTGACTCCCTGTGAGCTTGGGCAAGTCACTCAACTTCTCTGTGCCTCAGTTGTCCCAGTCTGTCAAGTGGGGCTAATGGATGCAGTGCTTCTGTAAAGCATTTTTGGCTCTTCAGAAAACCACGAGCTGTGCAGGTGCTACAAGCAGCCTCGGGACATCCTGGGAGGAGCAGAACGTTCACAGATCAGAGGCAGGAGAGCACCAAAACCAGCTCAGCCTGAGGAAGGCTGGGTTGGGGACGATGGTGGCAGCTGCACACTAATAGTGCTGCAAGTGCTAGAGGAATCTCTCATTCCCACAAAGTGCCACTGCTCAGCTCTTTAAGGAGCAAATGAAGAGGCTGGAATGGGAAAAGAGTGGCTTATTACCACACGCCATGTTGCTCATATGTGCGTTTTGAGACACAGGCTCAAAGTGTGGAAGAGGAAGGTGGTCCTGCTATGGGGAAAGAAAATAGTCTCACCATTCTATCAGTCTTAATTGATGCAAGGATAAAGAAATATGGATATATTTGCAGTGCACAATGGTATGGCACTGCCTTGAGCATTTTATGCTCATCTAGCTTATTCACATACATATCTAAAATTTGTATGTAGAGGGTACAGAATAAATTTAGACTTGATGTAGGTCAAAGATCAATTACACATTTTCCTGTATTTCAAACTTCCATCTTGCCTGGCTGTTAAAATAATGACTGAGAGTTGAAATATTTAATGGAAACATTTACAACTCCAATAAAGTATATCATCATAAGTCAATATTGGAGAGAGATTATCTGCCAGGCCACTTTAGTGATCATTTTGAAAGAGGCCTAGACCATTCCTTTGGGTTGCTTTTTGTTACCCACCTTGTTATCCTCCTTCTCCATCTCTGAGCATGTCAACAAGCTGTCTGCATACAGGAAAACACTCTGATAGTGACCCTTACTCGGTGTATTTGCCAGGCAGGAACGCTTCCACTTGTGTCTCCCATCTTTGGGGCATTTTATCTCTCTCTGTACACGTCGCAAAGTTTAGCCAGACAAAAATAATAATAACAAGATTTTTTTTTTTAAATCCACCATTCTTGGATGGCTGGTTTTTGAGCCACGTGGAAAAGTACAAATTACAAAACCTTGATTTTCAACCGTAAAAAGCTCCTCTGACAACTGTAACCTGCTGTGCCTGTTATCTGCCACAACTGGTGCTGAATCAAGACAGACTGGGTTTGGCAGAAACAGTGACCAGGGCTAAAAGTTGATCTATTTCATGATTGTGTTTTTATATTTTCTGGGTTGTTTGGTGTTTTTTTTTAAGCACACCTTCATGTTTTCCTATCCTCCCAAAATGTTCAAATTTTTGCTCGTGTAATGTAAATAAAGGAAAATCATCCAGCAATCCCTCACATGTTCCTAATTGCCTACACATACAATGACTTGGGGAAGATAAATTGAAAAGTGGTCAGTGAGAAGGGAGACTGGGGAAAAGAAACAAACAGGGACTGTGGCAAGGTTTCGACTGTATAGACTTTAAAGTACTTTAAAGGCTTTTTTCAACGTAATATGCAGCAGCTTCTTATAATTTTCTCAGCAGTAGGTAGTTTACAGTCATCTGTACCTAGAACAAATCTTGTCAAAAATGAAGGTCTGTAGTGATTGCTGGGTATAATTTTATACATTTAGCTGATTTTTCTGAAAGCTTCCACTGTGCTGCTGTTGTCAGACTAAATTATCAATTTAGCCATTTGTTGTTTAATGAATAAAAAACTCCTATGGCATTGGAGATGTTGTGCTTTCAATAAAGCAAAAGCTTTAACAAGTCAAACTACACAAAGCAAAGTGTGTACTGTATATAAGAACAGTGTTTTTATTCCTTTAAATACCACTTTAGATTAAAAAAAAAAAGCCAATTACATATTCACTTAACACATTCCTACTCCTACTTCAGGCCAGTGATGCAGACCAAACCTGTTTACTGTTCAGTACTTTGCAAAAGGAAACCAAAATACAGTGTGTGCAAGGTAATAGGCCATTAGCACAAACACACTCCCAGTAAAAATCCTTTGTGTAGGCACCGTTTTAAAAGCTGGCAATTGTGGGTGATAGAAGTATTATAAAGGAAGTGATTTTAATACTATTTAAGGCATTAAAAGCTGAAGAGTATCTGTTTAAAGCATTAAAGTAAGAGCTGCATGTATCTAATACCTTTTAAAATGCCCTTCTGCTGATTTATATTCATCCTGAACCTGCTAATAATGAGTATACATAAGCAAATACCATCTTCCACCTATTCAGCATGTCATTGATATGAAAGCCCCAGAAAATATCTCACGTAATCAGTGTGTTCAGAGAGTTATCTAGCACAAATTACTCATTAACTCAATAGCACATAATAAAAAAGAACATCAATTAATTAATGAGTCACCCTCAGATCACTTTGATTACAACACAGCTCTGTTGAAACAGCAGTTATAAATGGAGCTGCCTCTCTTTATTCATTGTTTGCAATTGGCCCATTATTTTGCAGAGACCAGTGTCATATTTAACACATGCCTGCAGGTAATTGTGTGATTAGTTTCATAAATGAAGATGCAGAGGGAGAGCACGGAGTGCCTTGCTCTGCAGGGGAGTCGGAAGGTGCAGGAAGGCAGCTCACCTCCTGCAGCCTGCAGAGCTCCTCAGCAGCCATGGGGGCAGCCTGCCTCCCCTGCACGGCCCTGGTGACAGGACAGCACCCACAGCTGGTCCTGCTGACCTCTAATCCAACCTAAAAACCTCAAATCCCTGGGAAAACACTCATGATTTGGGCCTCCCTCCTCCGTGGATGTCAGTCTCTTCTCCCAAGTGACAAGAAACAGGACAAGAGAAAATGGCCTCAAGTTGGGCCAGGGGAGATTTAGGTTGGAAACATTTTTTCACTGAAAAAGGGGTTGTCAAGCACTGGAACAAGCTGTCCACCATCCCTGGAGGTATTTGTGGACGTGGTGTTTAGGACATGGTTCAGTGGTGGGCTGGGCAGTGCTGAGTTCATGGTTTGACTCAGTGATCCTGGAGGTCTTTTCCAACCTTAGGGATTATAATGAAGAGGCCACGCTGCCGGCATTTCACAGCAGAGAACACAGAATCAGAGAGATTAGGTGGGCTGCTCAAGGCCGATCAACAGGTCAGCCTTCCTCAAACCCCACTATCAGCATGGCTATCAGCATCCCATCCCAGGCCTTGCAAAGACAGGCTCCAGAGCAGTGTCAGGAGCAACAAACGCAAACTCCCCTTTGATGCTCAGAGACCAAGGAGAGGCTGAACACCCAGAGCTTCATTGAGCTGAACTGTGTTTGGTCAACACGAGCTGGGGAGGCGAGCGAGGAGGCCCGGTTGTTTGGTTATTTTTAAAAATTTTTTAAAGGAAGGATGAATGAAAGAACACAAAGTCACCACCTAAAGTTCCTAAACTATCTTGGTTAAATGCCATTCCAATAAGCGTACAGTGTAATTATAACAGTTCCCTTAGGTAAGTAAGAAACATCTGTTAGTAACACATAGCAGGTGTTAGCAATTACACATACTGATTTTTTTAAAGTGTTTTTAATTAAAAAGAATTCTGTTTTCCGAAAAGGAAAGCACGGTAAGTCCAAACAAGCTTTTGTTTGTGTGGCTCTAGATCACGCAATATGCAAAACGATAAAGGTAAAATCAACTTAAATTAGCAAAGGTTTGCACGTTTGACTCCAGTTTATTGCAATCAAAACCAAATTGGGATTCAGCACATTATTGTAAAGCACGTAACATTAGTATTCCAAGCAAGGTCTCATCTAATGTATGAAATCCATACAGTTCATGTAAACCCTGAACACATCTAAGCAGAGCATTTAAACCTGGGAAGATTGCAATAGTTAAGCAAAATATGATAGGTATTGTAAGAGAGGAGAAAATTGCTAGGAAATTCTGTATGACGGTTTCTTCACAATCCCTTTGTCCCACTACAGGGAAACAATGTCTAGATTACATTAGAGCAAAATCAAACTACGTTGTCAAATTACCTTGAAAAAGTAGGCAAGAGCAATTTACATTTAGCAAAGTGATAGGCTGTGCCACTGAGAAATAACAAGCAAGAGCCACTGGAAGGCCAACTAGTTAGGGGTGGTTTTAATCCAAATTAGAAGATAACGAGATGACAAATTTGTTTCCCTGTCCCAACACTGTCTTCCCGTAGATGCCAAGATGAGGATATCAGGATGTAAATCTTACTATAAAATCGGAATTCATTTTAAATAAAATACATAAGCGAATGAGTTGGCAGGGAAAAGAGAAAGAAGCAGCAACAATCTATGGATTTGTGTTTGTACCCAGCTGGGATCCAGGTTGTGCTTGTTTATAATGTACAAGACTCTGGTTCCTTTCACAAAAGTCTCTAAACTCCAGTGTGGAAAAGTGGTCTTTCTACCCACAGTCTACAGCAATATAAAATGAGATTATTTTTCTCCATGTTCCTCCCAAGAGTGGAGGGTTTATGAGGAGACACATATATAAAATTATGGGTATAAAAAGCCCTATCAGTAGACTGTTAGGCCAAAGACAAAGGTAATTCATATGTACGTTTTTCATCTGAATGCACAGATGTGGAAATTAAGAGCGGATCTTTAACATTTTTCTGCTTCCAGGAAACTTAGGTTTTTCCCTACCTTATCCATAAGTATTTCTAGCATCTTTATTTCTTATTCAAAATATATAACATTTGTTTAAGCCTTTTTTTATATCAACGACTATATTAAAACTACTGTCTGTGGCAACCAATAAATACACTGCCAGTATTGGAGCCAGCTTTCTGGATGAACAGAATAAGGAAAAAGCAATACAGATCTCTTAACGCTTAGAATTACTTTATCAGAACTTTTAGGTGTATAATCCACAGCTTTATTAGCTATTCACAACTGCAGTATAAGATCCAGGTATCCAAATCAGACATCCCACTGCTAACCAGACATAAGGGCTGTGAACAACAACGATGTACCAATAGCTGTGAAATAATTTTGGTTGGTTTTTTTGTTCAGGTCGAAGCAGAGCATTTCAGTACTCCTTGTACACGACGCCTTTCTGGAGTACAGTAGCCTTGTGACCATGAGTGCATACTAATTAAAAATAAAGAAAAAGCAAGATTAACACCTAACTAATGCCTTGAATTTGGAATGACGGGCTCACATCTGTTCCCATGTCTCTCAATCACCATATAAGTGATAAAATATCACCACAAAGGCTGTAGCAGAAAGGAAGATTTCTGCTTTGGCCACCCATCCCGGTTTATTTTTGGCAGCATTGCAACAGGCTTTTTCTGTCACCCTCAAATCCTCTTAAAATATGGGAATCACTCCTGCCACGTTTTGTATGGCCAGCTGAAAAATCTGAAAGATCCTGATCTTGGAGCCTGAAAGTCGTTTGGAAGCAACTGTGTGTGACTGAAGTCACAATGCACAGGATCGTGTTGCTGGCACTTACTGAGAAAGTGAAGCAACACAGAAGTATCATAAAATTTCAGGGTTGCAGTCACCCTCACCTCGTCATGCAGTATTGTAATAGGAAGTTTATAGAGAGGTTGGATTTTTAAGGACAGGCTGGGTATCAATTTGGTCCAAAGTTTTTATTGTGCTAATGAACTGTAACAGCTCTAATCTATTTTTAGATGGTGGCATTTCAAGTCTCTCAGCTCCTCAGTTCAAAATCCATAATGTGGAGATAATATAGCACTTTTCTACCTCATAGGATATGTGAGGGTAGTAATTGTGGGATTTTTCAACAGCGCCAGCTAAGCATATGAAATACCTGATCAGGAGAACAGCAAAATATACAAATTGTAGCTTAGGAGTGGTCTAAAATCTCTAATTGCTGGGAAAGTGCTGGGAAAAAGATTGCTCTGCCTTTACTTTTTCTTATCACAGTTCCAAACACACCTTTTAATAGTCCCTGTCAGAGACAGACACTCGTCTAGACAAGAACTTGGTTCCATCCAGAATTTTCTTCCCTGAGTTTCTACAAGGACTAATGCAGTGAGAAAGAATGAGGCAAGGAAAACAATGAAAATCTCCACAATTTATTTTCACATTCACCATTATTCCTCAGCAAAGCATATGCCGATTATGCCTGCCTGCTTCTCAAGCCATTATTAATTGGTTGATTACACAAAACAGAAGTGGATGAGATGGGATCTGAAAGACCTGAAAGAGAGCGAATAAGATCCTTAAGGCTAAATTCACGAGAGAGATGTTGCAGCTATAATTTTAAAAGATGGTACCTTTAGCCCTGCTGTGGCTGTGCTTCCTTATGGCCCCTGGCAAAAAGAAAACCAAACCAAGTCCAGCCCATGGCACATCTTTAGTGTGTCCTTTGTGTCCTACCTACTATGGACAAAGACTGCTGGGAACGAACACATTTTGGCTCTGTTGGAGAACATGAGTAACCAGTACAGCAAATCTTTTTCGTGTGCTCTTTCTCCTGGCTCTGCCTTGCCCAAAGAGATGATTTTGGTTCTGGTAGAACAGCTTTACCCACAGCATCACCCAGAAAAGCAACTTCTGCTATCTACCTGAAAAAAATGAAGCCCCTTTAACTCAATTTTTCCTACCATATCCTCACCTCATTCTCACCCAAACCCCAACTTGGAAAATCAGGACTTTGACGTTTGCTGTCTCTTTGTCGTTGTTCACAATTAATTAACTAATTCAGAACAAAAGTTCTCTCCGTTACTTGAGAGAGTTGGTTTGGACACATCTCTGATCATATGCAAGGCTCATATAAATCAGATTAATTCTCACTGAAATCAAAGAAGTGCTGCTAGTGGCTGCAGCAGGGAGAGGATTTTACCTCTGGAAAGAATCATGGGTAGCAGGAGGCAGTCTTCTGCCATTTTACATCAATTGCTTGCCACAGCCCTGGCTAGTGTTTCCAGCTAGTCAAAGCACACAGAGTGCCACAGAAGGTCTCTGAATAACTTGGAAGCCAGCTCAAGCCATGGCATACTGACTTTCCCTCAACACCTCAGCCAAAATACGAATGGAGAATTTGAGAGCTGAAAACTTACTCTGATAAGCTATCATGCCCCCTGATCTCTCTTAAAGACACTGAAAAATGGTATTTCTGGAGGCTTCTCTCCTGCACTCACATATCTTGCTCTCCAGTAAGATTTCAGCCCATTAGGTATCGCTAATCCCCACACACCCGTGAATAGCAAAATAACCTATTTCTGCAAGCAGCAAAGGAACCCAGAAAGAACTCCCATTCAACAATGAAGCACAATCAACATAAAATATGGAAATTTGACTTTTACTAGCCTTAGAGCATCTTACCCTTTGAACAAGCAAGTCAGTTAAAATAAGGACTTTCAAAACCAAACCGTGGCAGACTTTGCTGTAGCAGGTCAAGATTTTTTTCCATCTGTAGGAAATACCTCTGCCTTTATCCCCCAGTCCTCTACCACCAAAACACCACAGACAGACCTGAAGGCAGCAGTGGAGGTGCTGACAAGAAAGCACTGCAGCAGGGATGGGGTTCCCAGGTGCAGGCACATGCCTGTCCACTGCTGTGGTATTTGGCCTCTGTGGTAACAGGAGGCAGAAACGAGGGCCAGGCTGCTGGGGAGAAGAGTAAAATCCGGTGCTGCAGCCGGCCTTGCTCCTGTCTCAGAGCCCACTTAGATACTTCGTGGTCTCTCAGATGGGGTTTTGAGCCTTTCAGCCCAGATAGGCACACCAACATCTCAAAAAATTTCAAGAATTGAAAGTGTTGGGAGACAGGTATTTGTTACTGGTGCAAACTCAGAGGCTTATAAGTGTTCTGGTTTTGACCTCTGGATATTCATTTGGACCCTTTCTCTTAGGAGTGCAGGTTTGCACCTCTGCTTTTTTCCTACTTTTCATCACCCTTCCTGATGTCTTTTCCCAGCAAGCCCCCAGTTCTGGCAGCACACAGTTAAAATGCTCAGGCAATGCCAGTGGCTGTTTGAAATGCAAAGGGACAGAAATGATTAGTGCTATCAAACTTTTTATTTTAATGGAAGTTAGACAAGCCCCAGGCATATTTGCACCTGCAATTGCTTGCTCCTTGCACTGCTGTGCCCCATAGATCTGCTTGTTTCAATTGACCCTAAGGCAGTTACCTGCAGAACGTATCCATATCGCTTTCTGCTGACACATTTTCAAGTCACAGATTTAATGCACATAATTTTCACATTTAAAAACTCTGGCTGTGCAGTCCAGTGCTGTATTTATTTCCAGGTGGAAGAACAAAGTCTTGTAGTGTCCAAATGATCTGAGCTGCAGACAAATAAAGGAGTGTGTGGGGTTGCTCGGGGTTTTTTCCCCAGACTTTAATATTTCTACTGTTTACTAGTAGCAGTGGATTTGCATACGCAGTTGCATTATTCAATCACTACTAAAAAAATTTCAGGCAAAAAGAGTTAACGGGAGACAGATCAGGGAGGAAAAGTGAGGGAGGAATCATCATCATCAAGGAGGTGAAATGGATTCCCCCCCCAAATCACGTAAGTCAACACCCATGAAAAGGAAACTCATGGGAAACCCTTATCACACACCATGGAAAAGGTCCTGCTTCTCCTAGGGCCAGGTTGTACAGAATTGTCCTCAAATACACAGGACTGTCCCACAATTTATCATCAAAGAAATAAATTCCCTATCAGTAGGATTATACGCAATAATTATTTGCAGAGCAAATCTGTAGTCCAGTATTGAAATCAGTTTTACTCTGTCAAAAATATAAGTCATGCAAAAGTTCCTGACTGATTGCTTTCTGCCTGTCTCAAAGGAGTCTGCTGTATAGACGTTTCAACCTTGAAATCCCCTTTTCCACTCCTTTTTTCCCAGCTTTGCTTCTCTACCATGTGTGAAACCTCACCTCTTGGTCAGAATTGCTCCAGCTGAAAAGGACGAGGGATGATTCTGCCCCTCTGGAGCCAGTTAAGAAATGTTTTGACTGGAGCATCTTGTAGCGCTTCTTCTTTTTTTTTTTTTTTTTTTAAACAGTGCCTCTGCATTATTGATTTTGGGGGTTATGTGTTACAATACAGAAAGGAAGAAAGGGTATTTTTTTTAAACGCCAAAAAGATTATAATGTTTTTTTAGTTTGTTTTCCTTTTGCCAGAGGCACTAAGTGCATGTTCACTTCTTCAGTTCCTCGTGCTGCAAGCTGCTGTGTTGCCATCGAAGGCTCAGAAGAAGCTCCTGTTTGCATTTCCTTAGTTAGCCTTTAACTTTCTGTGGAGGCAGAGAGAAAAGATTTCAATGAGTTTTAAGGACTGCCATTTCTGTGGCAACAGCCATAAACAGGGATTACGCAGGTGACAGAAGACCTTCAGAACAGATGTGTCCTCTGGAAAAATAAGTGATGTTTATAGTGCCAGAAATCATTTGCTGCAGATTTGGGGAAGGGTGCCTTTCTGCTGCCCTTTATCCCTATCTTCAAAGGGGATTGTGTGTGAATACAATTGATTAATAGATAGGCATTTGATGGAACTAGCACATCTTTCCTTTTCAGAGAAGGCAGCCTCAGAGCCTAAGGATAGGAACATCCTAATTTGCTGTACAATCAAATAGCCGGCTCTTATTGTGGATTTCATGAATATGTTCATTTAGGCCATTGAGCAGCAGGGTATGTAAGCTCATCCTCGGCTCTAACACGTGAAAAGTAACATTAGCAAGAGTTTTGCGGCTTTGATAGCTTCAGAGTAATGTACGAATTGATATAATTGGCAAAAATTGGAATAAGGAAACTCACCATACTGGATCAGATTTGCTCTGTACCCAGTATCCTCCTCCTTCCAGCTGCTCTCGGGTCCTTTACAGCAGCCTTTGTCACAGGGCCGGACACAAACCCAAAGGAGGTCAAGAAAAAGTAGAACAATCTTAAAAAAAAAAAAAATAATAACAAAACTGAATCCTGAAAAGCAAAGGATAAAACTTAAGAAAGTTTATTGCTGGCAGTAGGTCAGTCCTCCCGGGCGGCGGAATGAAAAGTAGTTGCAATTATCAGCTCTGCATGTTTGCGGTCATTAGGGATTGCTAACTACCTTTAATCATGGCTATGGTTCAGTTCCCCCGGGGCGAAGGGAGCAAGCGTTTACACCTGCAGCCAGTAATTACAGCCACTCTCACTCCCCTGCCACCGAGGCGCGGAGCTGCTGCTGGCACCGAGCAGCTGCGAGAGGTGGCCTTAGAGGAGCCGCTCGCACAGCCGGGCCCCAAGGACGGATGCTCTGCGGAGTAGTCGGGATGCAGCACTGGAAAATAGGGGAATGATGCAGGCATGCACAAGCGAGGTGGAACAAGCCTCACCAGGGTTCTGGTGCAAACCCCCGAAAATTAAGGGCTGGCTAAAACTGTGCATGCTGGCGTTGTTTTAAACTGTGAGAGGCGAATTTTAAAATTCTTATATTCTTATAAGGATATTCTTTGAAATAGTCTTTAAAAAAATATATCCTTAAAATATAAATATTCTTAAATATATAATAATATATATAATATATAATAATTCTTAAAATTATCATATATTAATATATATAATTATTTATATAATAGAATAATATTTATATAATAATATACTCTATAAATATTATTATATTACATAATATAAATATTTATATTTATATTATATTATAGATATTATAT
>VZRQ01004333.1:519827-574892 GCA_013397975.1 Machaerirhynchus nigripectus
TTATTATTATTATTATTATTATATGGAAATCACCATGGCCAAGTCAAGCTTTTGTCTTAAATGTTTAAGTGCCTTGAGGTAAGGAAATGTCAGTTTAGTTTTAAAAACTGAAGGTATGTTGAAAACTTTTCTCACATAAATTGGCCAAAAAATTTTCTACTCAACCCCCAAAGAATGTGAGCTGAAGTTGTTGCCTTCCAAAGCTGAAATGGATCATTTTCTGCCCAAAAGATAACATTTTTGGAAGTGATATGAGATGTCCACAGAGGAGCTCTGAATTCCAACACCCTCAGGAGGAATAGACTCCTCGTATACTACATGAGCTGACCCTTCCTGGCCTTGAGTCTAAGAGGATGGCAATAAAAAAATGAGAATATTTCTGGTTATTACCAATTTGAAGCCAGTGTGATGTGTAATAGTTTAGCAGCTTCCCATGACAAGTAACTTATTGCTTCTACCCAACTTTCATTGGTCACCACAATATACAAATTTTTGTAATTATATGCATGTATGTTGAGTCAGTAAAAATTAATAATTGCAAGATTATTTCATAGACTGTTCAGAGTCAGGCCAAGGTCAGAGGATTCCCCTTGAAATGTAAAGCAATAATGCATAACCCTTTAGCAAAGGTTAGGCAAAGTCAATTTTCATTTGAGTGAAAGCCTTTCATTTGTTATTAGCAATATTTTTGGTGCAATGTTCACTCTGGTACTAAAACAAAATCAAAGGGGAAAAAAGCGCCAGCCTCCCCACGCAAAGAGCTTCCCAGACAATTCCAGAGTGCTGTTATTACGAGCTGCTCCAAAAGCTAAACACATAGATCACCACTTATTGGGGAAGGGAACAAAAAATGAACCAGCCTGAGCAATGAAGGGGTTAATTATAAGACCTGAGTTAAAGGTGTCCTCTCAAGTAGGCACTTCATCAAGCAATGGAGTCAGGAAACAAGGGAGAATAGATGAAGGTGCTAGGGATAATAATGATGGCAAGTAATGATTTCCCTAGAGATGATCTGATCTATGGCCACAAGCAAAGAAAAAAGGCTAGAAAGTACTATAACATTACCTTGGAGTACTTAACAGACTCGAAAGCAGTAACCTGGTGTCAAAAAAGGCCCATCACCCTGCTCATTTTAGGTAAAAGAGTTATGCCAAAGTACAAGAGGGGAATGCAAAATTCACATCTGAAATTAAACAGCTGAAAGGTATGATTTAACAATGCTCAAAACTCAATAAGCCAAAGATAAACAGCAAATTAGATGACTCAATGTCAGGAGGAAAAAACATCTTCCATCGATCCCATCGTCAAAAATTAATCTGCCTGAGAATGCCCTCTGCTCCAATCCCAGAACTGATGAAGAGTGGAGGAATAGAGTAAAACCTATGTACTAGTGCTTCACCTTCAGGCTAGACCCTGATTACAATCTCCTGTGAGACATTTCAGCATGAAGCGCCTCTCATGTTGGGACTGCAAAATTAAATTGCGATCAATACTTTACAAAAATAATTGGGGAAAAATGTTCAGAAGTCGGTGCTGTGCTGTGTGGCCAACAAACATATGAAAGTTGTTGCTGCATTTTCTTTTTTTTTGCCTTCCCTTCCTCCTCACCTTATCTTTCTGGGGGTTATTCTTCAGGATAGATCAGTTCAAAGGTGTCTCTTGATAATAGTGTTCTTAGGATAGTTTCACTCACCTTGTTAGGGAATTTCAGAAGCAGCAAAGCACTTACAGTGCACCAAGTGCATTATACTAATGCTGTGTTTTGAACCTCTCCCTTGCCCTTTATTTTTTCATTGTTGTTTCAATCTAAATTTGTATGCTTTTAATTACTTTTTAAACAGTCGACTGGTTTTTTTCCCTGGCAAAACATTTCTTATTTTTATCTTACCATTAAAAAGAGTTAAATTCACACAGAAATAGGAATGCCTATGGAAACACCGAATATGCCTTGTGTTTCAGTAAAATCTTTCTGGAGATGTTAACACTTTCATCAACCTAAATGTCAAGATACAGAGTTAAATTTAGAGTAAAATATGTGTAAATAAAGCCATCCAAGTCTTCAGCAGTTCCTGCTGCAGATTCCACTGCTTTTCCAAGCGTCCCTATCTTTGGTTATAGTGAGCACTAAAATCCAAACAAACTGGAAGCAAGCAGTCATTTTTAATTTCAGGCTCTCACAATTAATAGAAGCTGAGAGAAAGTACGGGCAGAACGCGACGCCGTTCAAATTACTGCAGGGTGTGGGGTGTGTGCACAGTTGGCAACAGATATCCTGGAGCTTATTGGCAGGTTTAGAAGTGTATCTAGGATAAGCCAAGCAATTTAAGCGTTAAGATGTGGCACAGGACGTATCAAAAAAGGAAGTGCTCAGAATATGTTTCTGGAATGTTGGTGCCCAGCAAAACACATCGAAGTGGGAAGGGAAGGCAAGGCAAGGCAAGGGCACACCTCATACATTCATGCTGGTGCAGGGTGCTCAGCCTGGGATGGATGCTCAGGAAATATTTCACAGGAATCATCAGCCATTTGGTTTTTTCCTGGCAGTGAGAACGCCCTCAAAAATGAGAGTAAAACTCCTTTGGTTTCTTCTAAATTCACAATGCAGTGAAACAAAATAACTCAATGTAAATAATATCTGTACATTACAATCACAGAAACTGCTTTTTTCAATTCATAAATCACAGCAGGAGCTGTGGTTATCTTAAGGAGGAGGGAAAGGGGGGCATCTGTCCTGAGGGATTCCATGAACCACAGCCAGATGCCTATAATCCCCCAGAGGGGTGATTATCTCATGACAACCATTTTCATTGGGAAGGAAGGAAGGAAGGAAGGAAGGAAGGAAGGAAGGAAGGAAGGAAGGAAGGAAGGAAGGAGGGAGAAAAAACCTGCTTTATTTTAATGGAAAGAGGATATTTCCCATTGGGCAGGGAGGAAGGAGAAAACAGAAAAAAAATGGCAGATTTAAATGCTGAACATCTTCTTCAGCCCAGTTTCTGTTGTCCCCCACATAATACTTCCTCTTTTTTTAACTTTGCCTAAAAGAGACAAATTTTTCCCAAAATCTAGCTGGGTTTATTTGTCTCTAAGGAAAAAAAATGTAAGCAAGAAACAGTCCCAATTACCCTGAGCCTGATTCTCAGCCACTTCTTGTGTCAGAATAACTGGCACTCACACCTACATCTCCTCTTGTTTTATCTAGTAGAGATCACAACTGTAATAAAAGTTTGGTAGCTTTAGAGGGCAGAGATCAGCAGTGGACTTGGGTGAAGATTTCACGTAAGACAGAAATGTGTCTACTCAGTGATTTTGTTAGAACCTCAAAATCCATCAGAAGACTTGAAAATGTTTTGAGAGTATCTGGACTTAATTTTTCCTTGACTTTCCTGCTTTTGTAGGATACTACAAGGCACAGAAAGACCTTCATAGTTATGAGCTACCCAATGCTAAAAAATATGATGTTCATGAAACTGTATTTACCCAGCATTTGGGTACGTGTTTAGAAAGAACATTTTTGATTATCCCCAGTAGATCTCGATGACTTACCTCTTTTTGCCAGGAGAGAATGTAGATTTTTACATTTAAATGTGTAGAACCTTGTCATGGAATCACAGAATGGTTTGGGTTGGAAGGGACATAAAAAATTGCCTTGTTCCAACCCCCTGCCATGGGCCAGTGTATTTATATGTACATTTCCACTAGACCAGGTTGCTCAGAGCCCCATCCAACCCGGCCTTGAACACTTCCGGGCACACCCACAACTTCTCTGGGCAACCTATCCCAGTGCCTCACATTAAAGAATTACCTCCTAATACCTAATCAAAACCAACTCTCTCTCAGTCTGAAACCACTCCCCCTTGTCCTGTCACTCCATGCCCTCATAAGGTCTCGCCCCATCTGTCTCTTAGGCTCCCTTTAGGTACAGGAGGGCCACAATTACATCGCCCTGAAGGAACCCTTCTCTTCTCCAGGCTGAACAACCCCAATTCTCTCAGCCTTTCCTCATTGGAGAGGTGCTCCATCCCTCTAATCATCTGGATGGTCTCCCCTGCAGTTGCTTCAACAGGTCGATGTCCTTCCTGTGCTGGGACCCAAATTTTATACATTTAAATGCAGTTGCACATAGAGCCTTTCACAGAAAAACAAAATCTTTGCAGATGTCAGAGGCTGAACCTTTTTTGTACATAAAGCAAAATATTTCAGAAGTCTAAGGAGACAAAATCATTTGGCAATGCCTGCCATAACATAATTATTTAATGGATATTTTATGGCAGTACATAGAGGCCCTAAATGATAGCTGAGCTTCTCTGTGGTAGGTATTATACATACTAAGAGATGATCACTGCCCCCAGGAAGTTTATAAACTAAATAAATAGGACAAAGATCAAGCCAAGAGGAGCATTATTATCTTTAGTTTACATATGGAGAACCGAAACACAAAGAGATAAAAATCTCCGAGTCCCACAGCGAGCCTGTGGCAAAGCAAAGTTCTCCTAAACCCTAATCCACTGCTAGCTCCTTCCTCTCAGCCATGTTCTTTCCAAAACAAGAAGCTGCCTGAGTTCTACACGCAAACAAAAACTTGGGCAGTGAGGGAAAGCAGGAAACAGCAATTTATAACTGACATACGTAATTTTCAACCACAAATCTCAAAGAGCATTAGAGACAGGTAATTCTCTCCTTTTCACAGGTGGATTGCACAGGCAATCATCTGTGGCCTCCCAGCCAGTTTGAAAGCATAATATAGCTGAAGTCCACTGTCCTCTGAATCTGACTGGAGAAGTCGTGATTTTCTTCGTCTTGCAGAGTCTCATGGCAATAAAACAGCTTAGCCGTGGTGGCTCCTGGAGTGGTCTCAGTTGTCTCTAGGACTAGGACCAAAGAGGAGGGAGCAGGGAACATATTACATCTCCCGGATGCTAGGTCTGTGTCCTTCCCCCCAGCCCAGTATAAATTAACACACCTCAGAAGGGCTCCTCTAATTTACCCCAGCTTTGAATGGCTTGTGATATCACAGCCAGAATAGCGGAGTGCTCTGCCCTCTCCCTCTGTCCCAATCAAGGGAATAGCGTGGGGTCATCATGCCAAACATATGCTCCATCCTTCTTGTGAGGTGTATTCCACACGGGGTGATCAATCTAACCCCGTGGCTCCTTTCCAGCAGCTGAGCCAGCACAAAGAGAGCTACACCAGGGCCTAAAAATGATGACGTCCCTCACTGTGGCCAACTTTTGTTCAAAGAGACATGACAAACTTCTAGATTCTCTGTCTCTCACAGGGATCTGATCTCATCTGCCTTCAATAGTCTCTGTCTTTTAAGTTCACTATATTCTTGATGTTGGTGGAAGCAGAAATGGTAAAAGACAATTTATTTACCATAGAAGGCACAAATTAGAAAAAATCCTACAACTTTATACTCAGAACATGGGGTATGATTGCATGTGGGTCATCTTTTTTTTAAGCCACTGCTGTACTTTTATATCAGGTAAAGTTCTCAGATTAGAGTTGTCACCTCTTAGCTCATTTTCCTTTTCATTTGTCTTCCTAGTAAAGAGCTTTTTTGTTCTGTATAAGCCGAGGCCAGGAAAAAAAAAAAAAAGAAAGGAGAATGAGAAAAAAATAATCAGGAAATAATAGCAGCATCACTCCATATTCCTTCCTCAAAATTAGCCCTAAGTCACACATTAGCCATTAACTCCTTTGACCTGTTCCTCTTTGAAAGATAGGTTCCACTTTAGGTTCCAACCTAAGACTTCAGTAGCTTCAGCACTGACATAATCTTAATTGTTTTCTGTGTTTCTAAAAAGACATAAATGGGAGTTCAAAAGTAGATTATAGAAAAAAAATGCATTTCCAAGGTAAGCCAAATAATCATAAAATCAGCTCTTGAAAACAGCCAGAAATAAAATAGCACTTGGTAGCTTCAGTAGTAATGATCTGAAACATTTAAATTAACTATATGCACTCAAAAAATCACTGTATCGTGTGCCTAAAGTGTTGGGTTCAAATGCTAATTGGAGTATAAGACGAGAAATCCAAACACAAGTCAATTTTGGTAAGAACGTGAATGCATTTATCAAAAAGATTTCAAAATGTTGATGTGAAGCCTCCTGGGATTGTTATGGATACACAGAAGATATGAACATAAAAACATAATTCATCTGTTCAAATTCCAATTCCATTCTGTTTATTTCAAGATGCAACAAATTTCTGCTCCTTCCCACTCTTTTTTTTCTTTTTCCTTCGTTTTTTTCAATGATGAGCTGCATCTACTTTTTAAGTGACCCACACAGACTTTCTGAGTCGTGCCTCAATGAATTTCAGCAGTGAAACAGCCAGGTACACGTAGGAAAAATAGAGAATCTCTTCCCCGATGGAAAGGTTAGGGAAAGACAACACCTCTGGGCTGTGGTCACAGCCAGCACTGGATCACAGAGGGGGGACAGGGAGGTCCCTTGCCAGGCTCTGGCCCCCAGCAGAGGTGGAAGCTCACAGCTCTTGCAGTACCCGACTGCCCCTGGACATCAGCTGGCAGTGGCTCCAGAGGAGCCACACCCACACAAAACCCTTCATAAGGCAAAGATTTCTGTGGCCACCCAGCTGCTTAAAAATGGATTTACCTTCCTCTACAGTCCTTTGCTGCTCCTGAAATTACTTCTACTTCAGAGTGGTTCAGAGCATCAAAATGCCTGCACTTTCCACAGAACAAAGAGCATCCCAGGTTATTTAACTGTGGACACTAAGTAAAGTATTGCAGCATCAGGATCACTCCTAGCTGAAGAGATCAGCACCCCGAAAAGCAGTATGGTGGCTGTACAAAGGCCAAAAGGTAACTTTTCTACCTTAGCTGGAATGAAAAGCTTACCTCAAGGCTTGTCAGTGGAAAATTCAATTGAAGGAATATTTTTTTTCATGCAGTCAAGAGAAATGTGATTAACATTTTCAAGAAAAATCTAGTTTTCAATGAAAAAGTGTTTTGAATTTTTTCAACCAGTCTCACTGGTATGTAAACACTGCTTTTCCATCTATCAGTCAAGCAGCAGAAGTTGAACCCAGACCATAAAGCCACGATAGGAACTAATGGATTTCCTGGAAATATTGTCCCCAATACCTCTGAAGGATATCAGATACAGACATTAAGCAATCCAGAACTACCTCCCCGCTGAATAAAGGAGAAGATGGTGTATAAGACACATCTTTAGGATATGGATCCATGCCTTCATGTGAATATTCATATTCATTCAGTGACTACAATACATCACCTCCACTGAGCGAGAGAGAGCTTCCATGCAAAAACTCAAATGATGAGGCCCAGGAAAAACATATCTTTGCAACATCCCTCTATTAGAGAAATTATGACTTCTATTAGGGAAATTATGACTGCATGGATTTTCACAGAGCCCAAATACAGAGCACTTGATCTTGTAGCTTTAAAGTTCTTTCATTCAGGGTTGGTTTTTTGGGGTTTTTTTTTGTCAGTGATTATGTATACATAGCTTTCACAGGGAATACAGGATATAAGGGACAGTAAGTATGCTTCAGCATATGGTGAAACCATATGCTTGGCTGCTTTTCTGCCTATACCACTTTTATTTATTTATTTTAAAATATGTGATTCACATTATTAGTTCAGACCTCTCTAATTTGCATGGCTATAAATACGATAGATTAATTATGCTTAATTTTTAAAATATTACTTATTATCATCTGGGGTTAAGGAGTGTGCACAAGACAGGAAAAGAAAAGGCCTGAATTTCCTACTGATGTGAATGAAGAAAGCAATATGAGTACTTTAGATCAAAGAACTACGATTTCTACCATGCAGAAATCTTTGATTTGTCAGACAGATTCTGAATCCTCCTAATATACCCTGCATGATGCTGCAGGAGTCAAAAAATGAAAAGCAATGAACACAGAGGTCTGGCTTCTTGGTTCCTTGACCAGTAAGTCACCAAAGAGAGAAGAAACCCAGAAACCCTGTCTATGTGCTGCTGAGGAGCCTGGAGAGGGAGGCAGGAGGAAAAGAAAAATGTGAATTCCAGGGGGACCAGCATGTTTCTATATAATTGGCTTATTTTGATCTAAAACAGTCCCATCGTAAGTGTTGAGAACAGCCTTGCAGCAGAAATTTTTCCCTAATTTTCCCCTAATTTTCAAGCTATTTTGAGTTCAATTAGAAACACACTCCAAAACAAGGAATGGTCACATGGGAAAGAATTATAAAAATTGCTATGGTGAGTGTCATTATTCACTGTTCTATAACAAACGAGCTTGTTAGATCACAGTCCAGTTGCTGCAGAGTGGTGTCAGCCACCTCACGCTACTCTCTTTGTCTTGACTCAGTTTTCTCATTGTTTCCCTCCTGAAAGGCCAGGGACTTGATCGAACTGGGAAATCTCCCATCCTTTTTGATCGGAGACTTTCTGTCATCACCTCTTCTGTGGGAGAGAGGTGACAGCTCCCATTTGGATTGCTACCTAAGGAGATCAGATGCCTGGTCTGAAATCCCTGCTTCAGCACAGACTTCTAATGTGAGCTTAAATGTGTCACTTTGCCTTTTTGCACCTTGATTCCTTCATGGTAGCAGAGGAATCAGAGCACCTCCCCACCCCTGAGGGGTGCTCCAAGGCCATGGGGACATCCAAGTAGCTCAGCCAGGTGTAAGACTTTGATCTCCAGAGTCATCAATCCAGCATTTCAAAAGCATTTAACTCACAATGAGAGATTTAATATTTTCAAGAAACAGTTTATTTTTTTTAACAGAAGTTTTATCACTATTTCTTTAAACAGCTTACAAAATCCCACATACAAGTCCCAGGACTTGATCTTATTATCTGTCTCTTAATGTAAGCTCTCTGTTTTGGTGCAACATGAGGTTTGACCAAGAGGCATTACATCTACGCTGGCAGCAAGTCTGTGGATGTTGATATGCCAGGCAGGAGGTAGGCGATTTTTCTGGAGACATGGCTCACTTCCTCTAAGGGAAAACATGGAATAAAAAAGCATGGAATGACCTTGCACTAATAAGCCTCTGCCTGGAGACAATGATTAAACCTGGTAGCGCAAGGGTTGGTTTATGAGTAATATCAGCTAAGGCACTAATGAAAGTATCCCATTAAAAAAATGTGTAACTTAGGGACTTGCCTGCACTGAGAAATTTGGTCACTGCTGTTGCTGCATTAATGTGCTCTGAAGTACAAGCAGGAAGGTACACCCAGGTATTGCAGCTGGGTCTCATTCCTAACTGAATTAATCAGCCAGAAGTCCTGCATACTTTGCCAGGAGTGAAATCTGGACGTGAAATCTGCACTTCAAACCTAGTTCTAGCTCAAGGACTTTATTGTCCAAAGGTTTCTCCTCACCCAAGCAGCTGCAGTATTACTCTCAAGTACTGTGACTTGCATTCTGTGACTTGCATTCTATGACTTGAACTGGTTTGTGCTGCACAAATATCAGTGTACTAATACAAAACGTTATACTCAGAAGTATCACAGGGAAGGATCAATTTTGAAAACATGTGCACCAGCCTGGGGCAGAAATTTAGTTGGTTTTTTGTTTCCTTCTTTAGCGTTATTCTGAAAACAAATTCATTTTCCCCACTTCATTCGAAAAATTTCCACAGAGAAATAGGCTTGGGTTCCTGTGGCAGTGATTCACACATAGCCACGGGTCTGCTGGGCAGGCACAGCAGGTGTGGTGGGAGCAGACCGTGCCAGGGTTTCTGTGCAAGGTGCAAATCAGCTGCTGTGCACACCTACAGTAACTGTGGCTCATCAAGGACCAAAGCTACCCCCTCTAAACCGGGAAATCCTGCCAGCTCCTGGGCAACCAGCAAGACAACAGTAAAACCAGTCTGGCTGCAGAGAATTACAGCTGAAGAGTAAGACCTCAAGATATGTAAAGTACAGCTCCTTTGAGGTTCAGTGGCACCATTTTGAACTGGAGCATTTCACAGGGCCACCTAAATCTTTTAGTGAATGATTGAAAAAAGAAGCCCAGGAAAAACATAAATCCATTCTCATATGTGCAGAAAATTAGAAGTATTTTACCTGGGAAACTACTTTTCTGTGGTTTCAGTATTTTTGAGAATTTTGGTTTTAACTAGGAAAAAACTTTGGTGTGAAATTCCAAGCAGCTGCAACTGAGTATGACCAGTGCCTCCAAACGTTGCTACACAACTAAAAAAAACAAAAGAAATAAAACCAATTAAAGTAGCAGTGGTCTGTGAAATAATTTAGGTCGTGTATGCTCCTTCTCCTTTGCAAATGTTGAAAATTATTGCTATAACCATTGAAACCCTTTTTATTTTCCAGGCAATATTAACAATTGAACACCAGTGAAGGTTACTGAGTGGTTATTTCCCACCCATACCAGATTTAGCCACAGAGATGTTAAAACTACGGCTGGAGGAGGGGGTTAAATAAAAACCAGATTCATTGCAGGGAAAAAAATGTTCATTAAGCTATTTTTAAAGAAATTTGATCTTCTATACTGTAGATTGATCATATATTAATTTCTTTTATCAGGGAAAATTTGATGTTATCTATCCTTTGCTAAAAATATTAAAGCCATTTTTAACATGACCTGAGACACAGCAGAGTGGAAAGGCATCTATTTGAAAAAGCAAATAAAGAGCAAAACAGAGTTCTCTGTATAATTCTGACTTTCTTCCATGACTTGAACATATCTACTCAAAAAGTGAAATGAAAGAATCTCTAGTTTCTGAAATTTTCTACATTCAGCTGCAGTACCAAACTGCTAAAGTAGAAGAGTAACAAAAAGGAAAGAAAATCAAATTTATTTTCTGACACAAAGATTCTTTTTTTGCTCCTGGCCATAAAAGCTAAAGAAAAGCTTCAACAAAATATCAGAATGAGACACCAACAGCTGCTGCATTTCAGGTCAGTCTTACAAACTGAAACCAGCCATTTTCCTAAACTTCAGAATGTGGGTTTTCTGTGTCAAAATTTGATTTGCAGACAACTCTTCACACCCTTTTACTTGCACGGGGAACAAACTTTAACTCCCCTTTTTTTTAATTTAGTCCACCACAAGGTATGACTTCGTATTTTTATTTCAACAAATCAAGAAGGAAATTAAAACACACCAGTCAGTACTTTGTACATGCTCCCCTAGGTCACTGTGATGTGTATCTTTCTACCACGAAACTCTTACTCATTTCCCAGCCACTGTGAATACACCAGATGGTCCTCTTGGGGGGGCTGAACACAGTCCATACCTTGGAGGACAGGCAGCTTATTGGGGTCTGTGTCGTGCTTTCCCCTTTACCTGCTACTCAGCCCCACTGGTGCTTGACAAGGATTTATCAGCAGGATTAAGCGGATAAGAGCAAAACACTTTGGAGCCTCAACACTAAAGCTGGAGCCTCTACACATGTGCAGGAAAATTTCTGCACCTGTAAATACTCTCTTCCCCTCTCTACACTCTCTCACAAGAGCCCAGTTCTTCTGGATCCATGTGACATTCTTTTGGTCTGGGACTCTTGAGAAATTATATATCCACTGAAAATTACTGTGACAGTGAGTGAGCTCTTTTGCAACCCAAATGACCACGACGAGATGGCTTTTGTGCAATCCAACACTGTTGTTCTTGGACAGCACAGTCCTCAGTTACTCCCCTAAAGTAAAGAGCCCTTTTGATGTAAGGGTGTGAGGTGGTTTCAGGGGTGTTGCCACCCTACTGAAAGCCTAGGCTGGGTAAAAGGGGTGCCATTACATCCACACTGTGGTACTGGCTCAGTCCCTAAATTAATGTGACTCCCAGTCCCTGCTGAGGTTATTTTTTTTTCTGGAGAGAGATCTAGTTGATCCGGAAGGGATCTCAGGAGCAAGGCACTATGTAGCTGAGGGGAACAGATTTAGAGTGCAACACTTAAACTGGCAGCATAAACACCCTCTCCTGCTGCGATCAAAACCTGAACAGGAGTCAGCTAATAATGTAAAACCCTGGTAGAATGCCAGTGGAAAGAGGAATTATGTGCCTTCTCCTACCTAAATCTTTTGACTGCATCTGCACGTGGCTGTGCCTCTTGAAAGTAATGGCACTTGTCTCAGGAACTCACTGAAAGCCAAGGAACAACTAAATCAAACCCACAGCACCTACAACTGGAAAACTCTGTATACACCATGCAGAATTCTCACTGATGGCATCTGCCCTGCTTCAATGGACCTGCACCCCACAGCAGAAGTTAATTTGAAAACCCAAAAAGATAATTGTTGATATGGCAACTGATAACAAAGATACCAATTAGCAATTTTCAACATGTGACTGAGACCCTGGAAATCTGTGTACTAACAAAAAATATCTAATCCTGGCAGGTTATCAGTCCTTGTACAAGAATCTACAGCTCCATCAGATGATTCCTAGGGATACATAAATTATCAGTATTTGAAAACCACTGACTAAATATTATTTGAGAGGCTAACAGGCCTGGAGGCCTCTGACTTTTCAATGTTACAAATACAAAATTTTGGTCTATTCTAAATTCTTTTCCATTCTGATAGTCCAGGATATCAGAGACATTGGTGAAGAATCATCATCAAGAACAGTAAACTCCAGACTTGCAGGATCAGTCAGAACTTTTATTAAGACTCCCACTTGGTCAGAAAAGTGCCTGAGACCTCACCTAAGGAATAATTCCATGTAAGGAAATTAATTCTGTTAAAAACCACAGCAATTATTTTTTGTATTTGAAAACATGAAACACTGTAACTGAACTGCTACTCAAACTGCAGCCAATTCTGCATCAGGAATTACATTTTGTTTCCAAAGAAGGAAAAATACAACAGGGAGTGGAGAACTACAATTTCATATTATTTTGTTGCACCCAAAATGAAAATGCTATGTGCAGGAAGTGACAACTCCCATTCTCCAACTCCAAATTTCTGTCTTAATGGTACACAACAGGTTAAAGCAGTATGGAGAAAATACTGTATTATTCAATCTTGCAATAAATTTCTGCAGGCAATATTCAGTAGCTCAGTTCAACCACTAGCCCCACTGGAGAGTTTTAGTGCTCTGAAGATTAAGATTAAATTCAGAAATAGCAAAGCCAAATTTTCTAGTTTTTCCAAGGGGCTGGGGGAGGATTATATATCCTCCTTAGATGCACAAAATAAGTTTCCATTATTCAAGAGTTGTTCCATAGATCAGTCACAAAGACAAGTGTGCTTTTTTTCTGCAGTAAGCATGAACACTACCTCCATGACACAATGAGGTAGTTTTTGATAAACAGAAGCCTTTTAAGTAACATTACAGAAGTAACCATTTTTCCTTCAGACCCTTTCAAGGGGGCACTGGCATTTTCAAAATGGCACACATGAATTACATGCCAAATGATCATACAGCACACTGGAAATTTACTCCTAAATGGCTTCTATTGTAAAAAAGGTAGTCAATTTACATGTCAGAGGGAGGAGGGCTGAACAGAAGGAAAGCCTGGATATCCTCACTTACGCCAGTTTGCCACCACAGGCTTCACTTCAGTTGCACCACAGACTTCACTGACATTATTCCTGATTTGTGCCACTTGAAATGAAAAGTGAATCAGATATGAAGCATTGTAATGAATGATGATGCATTGGTGATTAAAGCAGAGTAGCCTTCCATCAAAGAATCGTGTGCGTTACTGAGCTCATTTTTTTTGTACTAAATTACTTGATTCTCAGAAGAGGGATAGTCCCAAGCCAGAGAGCCAAAATCAGTTCAAAAGCACACAATATATTAACATATACAGAAGAATAATGAAAAAAAAAAAAAAAGAATAAAGAGTTGGTATTTTTCTCTCTCCATCTAAAGACCTCAACACAATTTACCATCTTGAATTATGTCAGCCTCATCACATTCCTTGAAGGAAAGTATTATATCTATTTGGAGATAATGAGGGTGCAAGATGTAAAGATTAAGGACATAATTTTTAGACTCACATATATTATTCGGGAGCCCCACTTCTAAACCATATCAAAAGAGCCGGAACTTCAGAAGAGCATTACATTTAAAAAAATTCCAGCAAATTAATGGGAAGAATGAACATCCACAGCTTCTAAAAAATCTGGCTAATAATTCCACTGACTGGGCACTATGAACTCCAGTGGGTACGTCTGGAAACACTAATCAGATCCAAACAAACTGCACCAGTAGCACGGTGAGGGCCTGGATCTCCTGATCCAGTCTTGCATCTTAATCATATTCTTGTTCAGCTCAGGGATTTAAAAAGGATCATTTTATAAATTGATGGACAGCTACCCCCTGGGTACAAACCTTCTCATCAAGGAGAGTTTGATCACTGAAAAACCAACTCCACAGTTTTCCAGTTACCGTTTCATTTCCTTTTTGTGTTCTGGATAAGTTCGTGGTAAGCCCATGATATCATGACCATAACTCATCGTAACAAGCAAAACTTCCCATGGTGCAGAAACAGATGAGGACAAAGCCTCTGCTCAGGCTGCGCCAGAAACAACTGCAGGACTGGTTTGCCTCACAGTTTGCTCATTTACCTGCAAACTCTGCTGCACACTGCTCTCAAGCAGACTCCAGAAGTGCACGATGCTACGGGGTTAGTGGACTCCATTGCCAAGATTCGACAGCCAAACAGAGATGGGTGGCAGATCCCTCTATATAACCTCCAGAGTTAAATCCACACCTGGGAAATGGAATCTGTGAAAATGAGAGAAAGATAGAACTTAACTCAATATGCCCCTGGTGTTAAGGACCTCAGTCAAGACAATGATGCTTCCATTTCGTTAACTACAGGCTTTGCTTTACTTTAGCACCTGTTTATTAAACTCTTCGCTTCTCAAGTTCTGAAATGGAAATAATCCAATTTTTGAAAGCAGTGGTAAAAAGGTTTCCATCACTGAGGGGCTGTAGCCGTGGGCTAAGAGAAGTATGCTAGTTATGGAGGTCACATTTTAACTTTGTATTTTTATGTGCTAATTGTACTGCTCTTTCCTGGTTTTGAATGGTACAGGTGCTTTGGAGACCTTTGTCACCTCTCTCAGTTGAAATTATCATGACATAATGAAAATAAAATATATCTGATAGGGAAATAAAAAGATCCTAGTTGTTCAGTCTTTCAAAATTACACTGGACCTCAGACTAGAAAAGATTACAATGAACAGGAATAATTCTTCACTGGCAGGGAGATGAACTAGGTAAATGAATCAGTCCTTTCTGTATCTAATTTCTATGATCGCAAGGCATGAACACTCTGACCAAGCAATTTACATTGATTTACAAGTATAATTCATAAATCTGTGGGTTCATACATCAGGATTTCAGACCAGCTTAAATAACGTGTATAAATACATTTTCACTTTATTTGTTAATGTATTGCAAATGAGGATATAAATCTGATGTGAACACAAGTTTACCTTATTTTATTCACTTAAAATGACAATCATTCCTGCACAAATGTCTAGCAGAGGACTACAGCACAGGCTTTGCTCTGTTCTTTAGCCCAGGCTCAAACGTGCAAACTAAATTTGAATCATTTACTTGTCTTCTGAGACCTTTCCTCTTGACTGCTTTCTTATTCTAAGAAAAACATGCATTCTGAGGACCAGATCCTCAGCTATAATCCAACTAGAGCATCCTTCAACTTTGTTCATCATCTTCAATAAAGTTATGCTAGCTTTCAACATCTGAGGATTCGAGGTGAAACACTTGTTCCAATTAAATCAATAAGAGCTTTCCTACTCGAGGAATCAGGGATTTCATCCTTGGCCTTTCTATGTATACACATCTTTTTAAGACTAAAGTGATATACAACAGCTCTGCATAACATGCATGTAGCAGATCCTTTTATGGAAAGAGCAGAAAGCTCCTCAGACAGTGCACATCCTGTTTCCTCGTGAACAGCCTCTAAATGTTTATAAAACAAAATATAGGATGAGTTATGACAAAGATTCATATAAATTTTCACCGCTTATAAATATTTTGGACATATTTCGGACATAAATTAACATTTAAAATTTCTTTAAGCCTATCAAGCCAGCCATAGTCTAGCTTTATTATCAGCTAGCACATAGAAAGCCTTTTTCTTTGTTTTAAGAGTCCTTCTTGCCTGTGATCATATTTTTGAACCAAGGGTTTCACATAAAACCAAAATGACAGTGGACATTTAACAGGAAAGGACTGAAACAATAAATGTCCAAAGAGCAGCTGGATCCTGTTTCAGCCTGCATGAGCTCCACCAAGTAATTGACAGTCTTATTGCCTTTCCATTTTACACAAAACTACAGTAAAAGAGTGGTTTCTTCTGGAAGCTATTCCATGTGGAATGTAACTCATATTCTGGGCAGAGTGATACTTTATTTGAACAGTTGACAGTGGATCCATAGGTGTATATTTTGAGAGAAATGTAGTTGTGGAAATTAAAGACAGAAAAATTACATGTAGGACCCAGTTCCACTCAAATCTGTAACAGTTTTTCTATCCACTTCCACGGGAGTTGGAACAGACCTTCTGGGGAGAAATCCTGGTTCCTTTTATCTTCTTTTACCCAAAAACCTTCAGGACTGTGCTCACAGAGTGTAAGCTTGACATAGCCACAGAGACACTTCTCCTTGTTTATCAGGTAGTGTTAACTAGAAGCTGGTTTTTCAAGTA
This sequence comes from Machaerirhynchus nigripectus, assembly GCA_013397975.1. Classification (NCBI taxonomy): domain Eukaryota; kingdom Metazoa; phylum Chordata; class Aves; order Passeriformes; family Dicruridae; genus Machaerirhynchus; species Machaerirhynchus nigripectus. The sequence continues at coordinate 536,454 of VZRQ01004333.1, forward strand.
TAAAATTCCTTGTTCAATACCTGATACATTTGATAAATTTTATATCAGTTTTCGAGTTGCCATGTGCTTTTCACCCCTCCTCTTCTCCTGTTCGTATTTCTAAGGGTGTAATGTAGCAAGAGTAAGGACTTGATCCCGCACCAGCAAACACGTGGAAGTCTGGCCTGAGATCAGTGGGTGTTTAAGACCTATAAACATTTACCCATGCTAACACCTCCAAAGATTTAAACAACCTTCCTCCCTCCCTAATTTCAACACCTGGCAGAATCAAAGCCGTCCAGAGAGAAACAGGACCCACAAATTTTCACCTTTGCGCTCCTGCTTATATCTCATTACTTCTGCTAATTTTGCCGCAAAGCATAAAATAAACCCTGCATTCCAAAGGAATATAAAAGACATAATTTAATGTGACTAAGAGATATACAGATGGCACTGCATTTCCTCCGCAGTGTGGAGAGGTCAGGCAGCAATTGGCTATAACACAAACTAGGCTAATACAGAGTTACAAGCTGCCAGATCTTGGTCTCTCTTAACTAACAGCCTATGCTATGTGAAGTAATTGAACATGCAGCAACTTTCTCAACTGTACCTAAGCAAGGGACAACGTTGGTAAATGTCAGTGCTCCAGCTTAAAATGTCTTCATATTAATAGAAAAAATTTTGGGAGGTTTTAATGATAGAAGGTTCAGAAGGAATAATATTTTGGGTAAGTGTGCCCGGATCTGCAGCTGACTTACTACAGCAGTTTAGTCTTACCTCCTTTAAGAAAACTGGAAAAAAAAGACTTGAAAAAAAAACACTTCTATCATTCATTTCTATATGCAAAAAAAGTTAATAATACTTTATTATGACAGTGTCTCTAGTGTTTCTCTACTTTTAAGTGTCTACAGTAACACTAATACAAAATCATCTAGAACAAATTCCCTCTTTGGACCTGATTCTAAGGGAACTGAACTGCATAGCTTTTCAAAGCAAAAACTCCATACAAACCAGTCTATGCCGCCTGCAAAAGTTTCTGACTAGTTTGTTTTGCTTCAGAAAGGTAAAAAGAGACTTTAAAGCTGCCTCATCCATGCAGCTAAGGGAAGCTCCACCTCAGGAGAAGCTCTCAAGCAAGGCAAGCCCAAGGAGAGGGAAAGAAGGGGGCTTAATGCTACAGGTGACCACTAGGATGTCCTTCGGGGAGGCTACAAAATACAATAATAAACAAGCACTTCCCTGACCAAGAAATAAAGATTAAAATTAAAAACTTCATCATTTAGACCCAGTGCAACCAGATCGTGATTACTGCTTGCTCTCCTGTTTCCTTCCTTGCCACTCAGTAGGATCAGACAAGACACCACGAGGAACTCCTGTCATTCCTGCAGTTATGAAACAGCTGATTCACAAGATTCTGTGAGGTTGAATAAATACCAGGTAAAACTCAAACATTTTCTGAAGCAGTTAGCTGGGTTCACAGTCACATTTGCAACTTCTTACGTGCAATTTTGCAAACATTGACAAACACATTCAATAACTGCAAAGTTTTTTAGATAAATACTGTCAAATCCTTCCCTAATGGTTACTCAAAACACGTTATAGAGTTATGTTCAGTTTACTCACACAAAAGGAGTAATTTTCATGCTCCTTTAAAAAACAGAGGAGCCCTTCTGCTTGAGTTCCCTGACCCACCACAGCTTAGATAGTTCTAACTTTGAGTAACAGTTGGAAATAAAAATATATTTTCCAAGCCATTCAGGCAAGAAGTGTGGGCAGCGTTACACTCCTGAAGAGTGGGTGGCAGATGAAATTCATAAGCAGAACATATGCTGTTCTCTCTAAAATCAATGCAAGCCGCCTGCATTCGTGTGCCAGAACAAAGTCCTTTAGGCACCTGGGCTGCCAAACTTCACCCAGGCAGTCACAAATGCCCTCCAAGGATACAGCTGTGACAAAGCTGCTCCTCAGTCAGCTTGGTGGACAGCAAGAGTCACGCATCTATTACGAACCTAAGCTGGGCAGAGTTTATCCTTGCCTATCCCCTAATCCCATTTACTTCCCAAACTCTCGGTCAGTACATACCACGTAGCAAATTCCACTTTTAGTCCTCTTTTTTCCCTTTAATCTTTTTGGTCATTTAATACTTCAGTCCACTGCCCCTTCCAAGGTTTCATTTTGCTACTGTGATTCCCCTGGTGCAGCAGTTTCATCTTAAAGCAGAAGCTACTCAAGCTAAATGCCAGTCTTCAATGTTTCAAATTTAGAATCTTTTTGAGGTGCTTGCTCTTATACAGCATTAGCTGGCTGCACTGCTTGATTAGCAATGCTCTTTCTGAGTGGTATATTTACTCCCAGGAGCACTTTATCATTTATCATACTTAAGTTCATTTCACTCTTATCCCAATCATGCCAGCTTTCATGTAAAATGCTAAAAAAGAAAAAGAAAAGAAAAAGAAAAATAAAGAGTAAACAAGATTAAAGCCTATTTATTACACCTTTAATATCACCCTTAATTTGCACGCACACACTTCAGAAACAAACCAGTAGCTTCTTTATGCTTGGCTTTTTAATTTTCTCCATCAGAGTTAACTGAATGTAAATACTAGGCAATGCTGTGAGAAAATATAAAGCAATACAGAAATCTGCATATCACTAGAGAGCCGAGAGGAACAATGGAAATTCAGGCCAACCATCTGGTCCAACACAGCGCTCCGTTTCAAAAGGTGTCTCTCCGAGAATCCTGTTACTGAAGCACAATGTGATTTCGGATCACGGTCATTCTGACAACCCCGTGGCAGAGACTGCCCGTGCTCAGCTGGGTCAGATCTCTGGAATGTAATCTAACTCAGACAGACATTTTCTTTTACTCTTTTGTCTTACAGGAACAATTGGCACCATCTGTTTTCATAAGAATGTGCTTTAGCAGGCCCTTCCATGGGTGGTGTGGTCCTCAAGGGTGCAGCTGGAAGGGAGAGGAGCTAAATTTGTTCTGTGTTACAAGACACAGCAAACACAAAGCTACTTCAGCATCACAGAAGACAACTGAGGAGGGGTACCTCTTCATACAAATGAGTATTTTAGAGGGTAGGTTGAAAAAAAGTAATAAGATTAATTTCTCAGCAAATTCCTTAACAAAAAGAAAACAATATCTTTAATACCTAGAGGAAGATCCTGTTTCCTTCTCCTGAGTTCCTAAGACAAAATTTTAACTTTTATTTAGAAACTTCCCATTGAGTAAATTCTCAGGTTTACTTATTATTTAAAACCTGAGCTTTCCAGAGTCTTATTTTCTTGTTCTCCAGGCCGTCATGTTGTTGCAATACTAAAATAAGGAAATACCATTCATTTACATCTGTCTAATTATGTAAAGCATCCAGTTATATTTCAGATTTCTGACTTAACTAGAAGCTGCTTCAACACAAACTATGTATCTCACTATCTGAAATAATGTTGTGAATAAGTATTTTTTATATACAAGAAAAAGAGAAATGGAAGAGAAATGGGCACGAAATAGTTATTTTAGGACTGTGAAATGTAAAGGGTGAAAGTAATCAAAGTAGACTGGTAAACGTCAAAGTAGATTGGTAAAAGGGCAGCCTTGTGCTTAGGAGAATTATCAGAACCCATAAAACAGGAGTTTTGTGGTTGTAATGATCACTATAATGTTCTGGCAACCATTGCCAATGCAGTGCTTCGGAGTGAACTCGGCTAAAGCATTTACCCTTTTCTGGTCAATTCCAGCTGTTTCAAAGGCTGTTGAAGAACTTCATCAGAAAAAGATTTTAAAAAGCAGTTAGGACAAGAGTCACGAAGTTTACTCTTCAAAGGACTGCTGTTATACAAAAGGACAGCAAATAGGTTATTAGGCCTATTTCATGGGCCTCAAAATTATGTTTCATATCGTCAAAGGGCAGAAATTATCACAATTCCATGCAAAATCCGTCACAGTGTGTACACCAGTTATACCCCTTCAAGTCAGTGGGAAATCATAACTAATATCTCTGCTAAGATATGATCTGCGCTATGGAAGAAATTGTATTTTCATTCTACTTCATCATCCTCTTTGTCTTTTAGACGTTGTCGTATCCTCTCCAATCAGCTGCTCTCCAAAGTTCTCTTGGCTCGTTTGTTTTCCGTCCTCCTAATCTTTCTTCCAGCCCTGAGGTCTACCCCGTAGTACCCCAGAGTGAGCAAAAGATAGGAGGGAACAACACAGGGGCCCCACTGACAGTGGAAATTTCACCTTCAGAACATGCAGCCCCTGTGCTTCCTTAAGCCACGCAGGGAAGTCACTCGGAGATAAAAACACCTCTAACAATTTACAGCAGGCTGAAAGTGGGGCTTTTTTAGAACAAGCTCAGACTTTCAAGTCCAGATTTTGATATATATATATATTAATGATCTAACATCTCATATGCCATTATTTATCTAACAAATGATCAAGTGCTTTTACATAAGGTTATTCCCAGTTATTTTTATACAGGGACAAGATTGTTTTGCCACATAAAACACACTGCTTTAGCAATTAGGTATTTTAATATTTCCATGAATAAACCAGACACTATGAGAATTATAATAGGAAATAATGCATCAAGATCACAAACTTCTACCTGGTTAGAAAAAAAAAAATAAAGAAAATGGATATTCCTGCTCTCAGAAATATTTATCTTAATAAGATTTAAGTCTCTGCAGGTAAAAAAAAAATGTTAGTCTTAAATTTAAAAAATAAATGTTTTGAAATACTTCTAATAACAAGAAAAAAACCCCTCTGACCTCTGATTATTTAAACTTTTTAAATGCTGAGACATAAAACGTAGTTCAAGAACATACATGATCATGGTTGGGTCAATAAAATGAGAAGAGGACTATGGGTTATACTAAAATGAATATTAAAAGTAAATCTTCCATGCAAAATTTTATGCATCTGGTCTTGATCACTCCACATTCACAATCAGTGCTCTCAGTTATTTATATCCATAATTTTATTCTGTCTATTATGATAAAAACAAGTAATCCTCATCTGGCTCAGACTTACAACACAGCCTTGCAACAAAACACAAGTGAGCGACCAAGGCCTAAAGGCTATCAGAGATCAATAGGAACCAAAAACTGAAATAAATCTGAAAATATGGGCCAGATGGATGTACCCCACAAGTACTTATTTCCAAATTCAATTTCCAAGATCAGTCCAATAGCTTAACTGCTGTTGCAGTGGCTGAATTTGAACATTTTAAAACGTGGCTTTGACTGATTAGCCTCCTTAATAAAAGTAGTAGCAGAGAGAACTAAACCTGAATGTCCAAAAGGCTACATACAAAAGCCTGCCCCTTACTTTTCTCCAAAACGAGTAGGAAACTTGGCTTTTCCCTGGTCTGCCTTGTATTTACTAACGACTCGAACAAAAAATTGATGAAAGTAGTTAAATTTGACAATGGTTCCATTTAAAATGCTTTTTAGTTGTGGGACATTTCAGTTCTGACTCTGAAGGGAAAGCAAAGAGGAGATGAAGCATGGCAAGCTTACAGCTGCTGGCCAAAACAAATCTAGGTTCACACACTGATGGTCCAGGAACAAGGTCCTTGGACAAGGCATGTTATTGAAACCTCTGAGGAGGATGCTGGGGAATTGATTTGAATGCCATAATGAGCATATTTGCCCAGTTCCTTCAGCAGTTAAAAATAAAGTTAAAAGAAAGAGCAATCAGGAAACTCTAATGATAATATAAGGCAATGACTTATATTCAGTTTTGGTTTCGTCAGAGATTTGGGAGAAAAAGAATAGAATATGACAAACTATGTTAGCTGAACATAAAGTGAATCCTCCATTTAAACATTATTCTACTTTTCCCCAGATTTAGTTCTTACTCAAAATTATTTTCCCAATAATTTTGGCAAATTTTGATCTCTGGATTAGTCACAATGAGTACGTTATGTGCACTCAAAGTGAGATGTCAGAGAACTCAGAGACCAGACCTTTGCTGAAAATTTTCATGTCACCAACTTTATAATAGGCTGTTCAAAAATATTTTGTATTATGTATCCATGTTTTGCTGTTTCCTTGAAATTCCTGGTCAGCAAGTGAATAGAATCAGAGGAACATTTAGTGAATGGTAGTACAGACAGATGCAGATTAATTAACACCTGATTAAAAAGTTGGAGAAGGATAAGTAAACTATCTAAAATTCACAGGATTACAATGTATACATTAGTCTCTTCACTCCCCGTCCTCCCCTCAGTACTTGGAAGAACTTTTAGGACCACTTTGAATGTAAGAAGGAACAAAATGAATCAGATATAAAATACTGCTTTGCAGTCAGACTCAGCTGTGGGGAAATTACTGGCTCGAGAATCAAGTGTTGCATTTAAAGCAATGTTTCACAATTTTATGCTTGCTAATGGTTCACTCAGAGCTTTTTGCAAATTTTCTTCACTCTATTTATAAGGTCTTAGTTCTGCATTAAGCTCATATGGACCTAATCGAGCCGGCAAGAATTCTGCAGGTTAAACTGCTCAGATGAGGTCATTTGCTCAAGATGTTTCAAATTTTGCAGGAGCGAATGATCTTATGAGATTATTCCATTACAGAGGTCAAAAGTCTGGTGAGAAGGACAATAGAAAATACCTTTTTTCCTTTGTCCATAAGATGCCACACAAAAAGTGTGCAATAATATGAAGGAAGCTGAGGCAGGGAAAAGATAAGCAGGACTTGTCGGCCCTTTAATTTCTGTCGCCACCTCTTGTGCTTATTTTGTAACACTGCTGCAAATTATCAAGAGAAAGGCCTGATCTTCCTAAATTGATTTGGAATTCCTGTAATATCAAAAAACTACACAAGGAGGCCGTAAGGGAGGGAATATATGGAACAGCACGGGTTGCAGCTCATGGGAAAGAGGTTCCATGTGTACACTGTGCTTTCCAGAGAAGGACACAAAGCTCATTTTGATCTTGTGGAGGAGTTAAAGACTGAGTACAATCAGCTCACACATCTAAGCACTATCTACAGAGGGAAAAAGAGAACCTTTTTTTTCCAGGTTAATAAATTAATAGATTTATGCATTACATATATGCACAGAAAAGAGATTGAAGGAATTCTATTTTCTTCTGAAAGATCAAAGTGTTGGCCAATGTAATGGCTGGGGGCCAAACTAGACTGAAGGTGGTTTGCTCCATTATACCTTCTGCTGTATTCTTACCCTGGAATGACAGCAATTTCTCTACGTATTTTTAACTGTATTCTTCTATTCTGGCAATAAATGGTTATTTAAATGCCATCAGTTTCAAATTACTCCATTGGAAAATACAGCAGGGAAAAGTATCAAAGACAAAGAACTTTTAAATAAATCTCATCTTCCCACCTGCCATATGAACCAATTTCTATGCCAGGTGGCAGATGTTCACGATGGTGCTTAAAATAAGTAAAAATTAAATGGATCTCGAAATTTAATTGTTTTTTAGTGTAAGGGGCTCTCAATTAAAGGATATTTTATTTTATTTTGTTGGTTAGATATCCTCTCAGAAATGACCTGAAAACCCAGAGCTCTTTAACATAAAAGAGAGGATAAAGAGATCAGAATCTCAAGCATTAAAAAGGAATCTTCCTTCCTCAATGTAATTTAATATGTCATATCTCATAATCGGACTATCATGACAGAGAACTCTTCATCCCCTCAACATAACAGAGAGCACATGGGGAATTTTCTTGATGCATGACATTTTATATAGGATATAGATCAGACATATTTTTCTCAGATTTTCTGCAACAAATATATTAGCAGCAGAACACCATATTCAAAAATATCTTTTGAAAATTGAGTATGTATCTGATTATCAATTTTTCAAGTGATCTTATAGTTTATAAAATACTTAAGTCCTCTTCTAATTAGTATAATTTCTTATCTGAAGAACTGTAATTTCCACAAGACAGCTTTCACTGAACATTTCTCTTGCTGATGTTTCCTGTATAAAGACAAGCTACGTGTTTTTTTAGGGCATCTTGGAGTTGTAAACATGTTGCTATACTTGAAAGTGACCATTCAGATTAAGCCTTTTATGAATCAATGCCACATCATACATTGTTCTGTGTCTGCTCTGCGTCAGAAGCTGGTATAGAAATTATATGTAAATAGCATATACTTTTGTTCCACATGATTTCCCCAGGATAACAACGCTGTCTCAGCTGAAGGAATGACAAAGGATTTATGTGTTCTTTGATTCATCCTCTGCATGAGTTTCATAAAGTAGATGTGGGCCTGAGTAAGAACCTCACATAAACCATGCCAACTGAACTGCTGAGTGAGAGAGGCATTCCAAGAGCTGGATCACTGGATCACAGTACACATGCATTACTTTCAATCCTTGATCTAGGGAAAAAACCGTTTATCATCTCAGCGAGATGTGGCAGAAAACCAGGAGAAAAAAAATTCCTGAGAAGGCAGCAAAAATATCATGGAGTGCTTTTACGCCCGTAAGACAGACCAGACATTTGTTTCTGTTGTTGTAGCTGCAAAGAACTGGTTGAACTGTCCTACACTAGAAACCAGCTCCTACAAAGATTCAGGAGCATTTTCCTAGAAAAGGGCTGTGTAGGCTCTTCACCATGGGATGCCTGCAGCCTTCAGGGTGCCTGGTCTTACTGGTCTGAAGGATATGTCCTAGACTGAAAAAGCTGATCTGCTGCTAAATTTTAAGGATGGAGCCTTTCTCGCAAACATAGTTGTGACAGGTCTGCATAGATACATATCAGGCATTTTGGCTGTGGAGCGATTATGAGACCACAGACTCTGTAGCACTGAGGTGCTGAAATTACAGTTTGTGTTCCACAAGGGCTATTCAAGTCAAGGATTGAGGGTGGTTTTCACCAGCATCTAAAATAGGTCCAGGATACTGCCAGTGGCTTCCATTTCTTCATGGATGAGTTGCCAGGAGAACTGTCTGGGATGGTAGGAAATCAACAATACCTCATGTAGTGAAGATGTATAAATATAAATAATTTATGAAAACAAAATGGATCTTCTACTATCATTTTGATGAATACAAAGACAGCACTTTCCCAAAAGCAAGTTTACTCAATCAGCACAATACCACTGCCAGACAAGTCAACCAGTATTGGTTCATTGCTCATTTAAAACCTGGTTTGGAGGGGAAGGAAGCAGGTTGTACTGCAGTGAGGGCTTCGAGGTACTACAGTAGAGCAGATTTTGAGAAGAGTTAAAAGTCATGACAAACTAAGTAAGACAGTAGATGTAGAAAAAGCAGAGATAAAGCACAAAGGGATACATGGGACATTTAGTCCAAGATATTTCTGTGTTTCCTGCCATGCCATACTTCAAACTGCCCAGTTTGTGTATCCTCTTTTCAAAACTTTGAGTCACTTTTGAGTCACAGGAAACAAATTTTTCACGCAATCCAGACAGGTCTATACCCATCTCACTCTCTCCCCTGCTGTGTTGTTCCTACTGTCTACATTATCTAGGAACAACCAGCCTTTCCCTGGGCACTGTTCAAACCTCCTCAGCAATGCCACAGAGGCGCAGAAAACTTGGAGGCTGTTTAGGAGGCTGATCACTAAACTCCACTTGGAAGTTCCAAATATATATATATAAATTACAAACTCACTGTGTGTCTGTGTTCTTGTTTGAGACATGACCTTTTGTGTGAAACCCACTAATAGTGAACATATGTCACAGCAGAAAACTCTTTGGCACCAAGTTATTTCAGTGCATCACAGTTAACAAATTGTAATTCCAGTCCCATAGTTCCTCTGTTCATAATAAAGCAAATCTGTCACAGAAAAAAAGAATCTTTCTTTCCCATAAAAAGACTCATAGTTAAAGCGTATAAGATTATCATTATGCAAGCTCATTAGGCGTACACAAGCTATACTTTTCCCTGTACAACTGAAATTCATTGATAAAACAATGAAGTGAACTAACACCCCTCCTAAATAAAGTTTCAGCAGTAGCACTGTATGTTAATGGAGCTATTTCATTGTTAATGTGACTGACTGCTTATTGATTCTTGCAGTAATCCAGCAAGGGCTTCAGAGCACAATTTAGTTTGGAGAGCTACGGGTCCAACATCTATGCTCAATTACAACTTTCAGAAGGGTAGATCAATAAAATTTAAATTGCTTATGGTAATCACAACTTCAAATCATTGCGATCAGCATAAGCAATCTGCTGACCTCAGCCAAGCTCCTAAATTGAAACTTGTAATGAGTGGTCATTTAGTTTGGGTCCATTCATATTATTTTGGAGGCAGGTGATGAACAATTAAAGATCAGTCAGCACCTTCCCTACCCAGCAATCCCCTCTGAATTCCCAAAGTACTAATATGTAGTAACCCTAGGGTATAGGCCTTTGCACTTCTTTAATGGGTATTCTGTATGAATAAGCAATTATATTTTCTATTAAACAATTTCAGTGTAATTGAATTAGCAGTTATAATATTGCTCGGGCAAGCAGAAGCTTTCCTAGGGAAAAATTAAGTGATATTGGGTAATTCAAATTAATTTATAAGCCTGAAAAATGTAACCATTAAACAGAATTGTTCACCCTCCCCAAAAAATTGCAATTAATGAGCATATTGTTTCAATGCATAAGTTTCCTAACAATTTGCTTTTTGTTCATAATGGCTTTTTCCCAGTTCATTATAAAAACCTGTCTATTATAATGAAAATTTCATAGGCTGTTTTCTTTGACAAAGCGGGTTGCAAGTTTAAACAAAGATAGCCTGCAGATTACTTTCACGATAAGGAGTCACCTTAGAATTACATTTTAATAAATCATTGACAATAAATCTTCTGTATTACAGCACTAGGGTTTAGAGAGGGAGGAAAAAAGGCAAATACAGAGAAAACGATCAATGAAAATCCCCTTCTGCCAATATGAGAATAGATTGACCAACTCTAATGTGAAGTTTGCTACACACAAAAATAAAAAGCTCAAAAAGCTTTAGAAAGATGCAAAGCATCTAAAAAAAGTCTAAATGAAGTCTGTACACAGATGCAGATTAATTAACATATTAATTTATTAATATTCACCTAACAGCCTTTTGCAAATGGTCTGTATTCGGGGTAGAAGTCACTGAATATTTAAACAAGCTAACAGACACTGATTTGGGAATATTTTCATTAATAAAATGCCAAACACATGATTCTGGTTCACGAGATTACACATTATTCACAAGCAGTCGAAAAACTGATGAGGATTTCTATTTGAGATTCGCAAAACGTTACATGGGGTTGAGCACAGACAGTGCTTTGCCTGAAGACTATTTAAACTGGTTTAGTCATCCAAACAGGAAGAACAATTCCTGTACTTTCACTGGGAACAAGAGGTCTTAAGGCCAGGAGCATCTATGCTACGTGGAACATTTCCTGCCATATTAACAAACATCACAAAATACCCCTTAGTTGTACCCGTTTTTGCACAGCTACGCAGACAGAACTTCCAGTGGCTCATAATTCAGCAGGGGTGGAGAGAAGAAATCTAAAATAAACTACCCAGACAAAAGACTTCTGAATGTGTTAGGCAACACTTGGATGGTTTTCTGAAACGAATCTATCAGAAAATTGTTCTGATTACAACAAAAATCTATCGATGTCACTCACTAGCTTTTCCAACCAGGGTATCGTGGAAGTAAAAGGCAAAAACTAGAAGTGGTAAATTCATAATTCTTGATTAAGCAGAATCCAGAACAAACCCCATGCCTCTGCCTTGAGTCTGTGGGTTACTTCCACTGGAAAAGCTTCTCCCCTCTGCCTGGCCTGTTATTTTGTATGTAATGTAATGCTTCTCGAGAATATCAATCTTGAAAAGTATACTGATGTTTTATAGCTGCTCCTGTTTTGCAATACAAATGATATAATTACTTGTTCCTCGCTGGAGGGGGTCCAGTTCTTTTAGTTCATTTTTTAAATGCAAATCTTATTAAGCATTTTATCCTAAAATGTTTACTGCAAAAAGGGCAGTATGATCTCAGACAAAGACGGACAACATCCCTCCAAAAATAAATACCAGGCAAGGAATGAAACCTGAATTTAGGCAGCATACCAAAATCTGAATTGATCACTTACTGAAGTATGTTAACATGATGTAATGGGCAACTACTAAAATCAGATGTACAGTAATATTCCATGAATCACTGCTAGCTAGCCCGCAACGAACAAAGACATAATAAAGAGCTCTGCTCACCAAAAATCTCAACTTTTATAATAGCTCTGAAATGTTCTGTTTATATAGCATAACAAATTTCTCACCACCTACAGCTTCCCATTTGTTAGTGCGGACAGACAGCAAACCTTCTCGCAGTGGCGAGCGAAGCATTAACTCGTTCCTGTGGGTAACTGCGCACTCGTTTGGGCTCGCTAACGACACCCCAATCCTGAGCTGGAGACCACAACCACTCAGAAATTCCTGGCAGCCTCTGAGCTTGAAATTAGATTCTCCTGGCCCAAAAGCACAAGCCCTTACTATTCAACTTAAAGCAGATTGGGCATGAGTTGTGCCCTATGAGACATGACAAATGACTGAACAGTTCTGCTTCCATCCATTAGAGGTCAGTGGTATTTGTAAGCCAGCCAACTCATTACAGAACTGCAGAAGAGGGATTAATTAGTGTCCTAGCTTAGCTTCAATTATGGAACAATCCATATTCAAATTGTCTATTGAGTATGGTGGCCACTATATGAGAATTCTGGAAAACGTAGGGAAAATGACGGCTTTGCATTGAGGGGGAAAAAATACCCCTGCAGTTCAACGACATTGACAATGTAATGACATTCATCCTGTGTCCCCCACACACTTTCAGGTCAGCAGGATGTCAACGTCCTCTCCAGCTCCTCTGCTGGGAGAGGCACATCTATCCCTTTGTGGAAGAGAACTGGGCCACTGCTGCCCTGCTTTTTCCAGAAGCAGTCATGGGAATGTCGAAAGGAGAAACTCTGTTCTCCCCTATTTCTCTCCTAACATGGAGAATAGCACAGTGACAAACGAGGTATCAGTAGGGAATAGAAGATTCCTGTATAACCAAGTCTGTCCAAAAATGGTTCTAAAAGGCAGAGTTTTCAGCCTGTGTAACCAGATCATAAATTGGTCTATAATTATCTGGGGCTCGTTGTCACCACACTAACAAATTCTTAACTTCTTCAGAAACCACAGCTGTCTATTTATTCCAGTTATCAGTAGATTTAAATATTTGAAACCAGAATATATAGGAAAGTCATAAATAACACGCATCCTTTCCCTAGGTAGATCTTTACGACATTTTAATGCATAAAAGCAATATGACATTTTAAAAGTTTGTGAATCTCCTGAAAGAAAGCTGCAAAATTGGCCTGACAAATCCTTAATCCATTTATTCAGAGTGAAAATATAAGATTTCTATTTGAAATAGAAAAGCAGAAATTATCAGTTCCCTGTGTGAACAGAGTGGAGAAACCAGTGGAATACCCAAAGCTAGGTTCTGATCCAAGTTGTGTAGCTGTATATCTGGGATAGACTGATTTTCATAATTATTTCAGATTTTCTGTAAAGAAAATTTTGATAGGAGCTTTAGGCTTCCTCTCAGCACTGTGACCACACAGGATCATTCTCCATGAAATTTTTTGTTTGCTTACTTCATCATAGTTCTTCACTCGTCAGGGAATCCTGCAGTAACGTCAGCTTAACAAACTTCTTGAAGCAATTACCTATGGGTTGAAAGCCCTAGGTCAGAACTAAAAACAATGCACCTAAACCAGGTCTTAATCAGCCAAGGGCAGTGTCATATCGTGTACAAACATCATTTATTGCCTTCAGGGAATATCTAACAGCAAAAGATACACCTTGGGAGTTTGGCATTATTGCAAAGATAAATATGCAATAGGATTGGCAGCTTATTAGAAAGTCTTGGGGGTTTAATTAGGATGTCAGAAGAATGTGGGCCTATTGACACTGTATTCTATTGTCCTCTACAGATGGAAGAATGTGAAGGGACAGAATTTGGCCCCCCCTATAAGGCTTAACCCACAATTATTTTATTACTCATAGCGTGAATGAGTTCACCCACAATCTCTGTGAATTTGAATGCTCTTGACCTGTGCAAAACTCAGAAAATTATTATTTGTCTTTAAATTCCCTCTCTGAAATTCAAACATTGTCTCACTACTTTACATTTCTCTACTGGACAAATTTGCTCCAAACCAGAATGATCAGGCTCAGCTGAGAAAGTAACCCTTTTAAAAATTGATTTGATGGTTTAGCCTTAGAATTCTTCTGATTAAAAATGTCTTTATTTCAGCAAAAATTTATGGATAATAAAGGAGATGGTGAACAAAGAACAGCCAACTCATTGCCATAGAACAGGAACTCTTCTAAACTCTCCTAAACTCTTCATTTTCCCAGGACTGAGTGGTGCCTGCTAAATCCCCTGCTTTATGCAGCCTGCTCCCATGACATTGTGGTACTTCATGTTCTGCTTTAAGACATGTTGGAGTCATCTGCATAATTAACAAAAAATTAAAAGGAGGGGGATGATATGCTCTTAGTTACAGAAAATAACTTGAGAGGGCTGAAAAAACTGAGGAAAAAAATATCCCATGCTGTGGCCTTTTTTTCTTTTTTTCCTTGAAAGAAGTATGACATTGAAAATATCATGGCTCTTTGGGTCATGAGAGTTTTCTGTGGACAGAGACCGGATTTCAGCCTCGAGACACCGCATCTGATAGCCCATCCCCTTGTATCTGCTCTATTAAAAACTACCCCATGGACAAATCATGATCCTAAGACTTAGTTGAAAGTATCCTCAAACCTTTCACCCTTTTTGTACTCACAAAGTAATCTAAACCCAGCACATTAAGAGAGACATCAAAGAGTCCCCACTGTTTTTTGTAGGTGCAGCTTCTGAGTCTCTCCCTTCCTACTTTAGAGATAAGCCATGCAAAGACTTCACTCTGGCCTTTTGCCCCGTAAAGAGTTTTTACTGAAATGTGTGTTGCAGTAGAAAGATAAATAGTCAGAGTTACAGAAATCAATACAGCAAAATTCAATAAATAACAACAAACACCTACTGGACAAGACCTAAACTTTCACTATGAAAGAAGTTGTTTTTACTTTCCTACACTTGTACAATGTAGGCACTTCTGTGCATTCGTATTCTTAAGGAATATAACATTTGATTTTAAAGACTAGGGCAAAACGTGAGATATATGTTCCATCGCCATCACTGTTTAAGAGACCTTTGAAACCAGAACCAGAAACTCAAATGATATTAAACTCCATCACACGTATAAATTTAGATCTCAAATTCACTTTAAACTATGGATGCAAGATACAAAATACAGATCCAGATCTCATTAGCCTTAAGGTCTGCAGCTATCTGAATCTGACATTTTGACTTGGAGCCATTTCTACTAGGAATCAGAAAAAAAATCTCATTTTCCATTTAGTCATTCCCAGCATGTTTTGCTTATGATTTTTTTCACTCTGTCCCTGCACTAAGAAGCCATTGAACCATCTGTAGTATTCAGATAATAATTTTCTTAGCTATAACTATATAATTCCACTAATGAGAGCTACTTGAGAGTCTACTATCATCCATTTCCAAAGATGTTATTATAGTTTGATCTTTTGCATATGCAGGCATCACTCCACCTTATAGATGTGGCTAAATGGATAAGAAACCACTTTTTAAAGAAACACTGTGCTGGAGCAATGTACATATTGCAAATGCAAATGGCATAACTAACGAGAAATACCATTTTAGAGAGTCTGAAACTGTTTAACAGAGAGACAGAATTCAGACAGAAGTTTTGGCTATAAGAAAATAATTTAAAAATAGCCCCAAAAAGTTAAAAAGTATTTTGTTTTAAAATATTTCAACCTTTAGTTTACAAATTGAATTTTCACTTTAAAATCCACCAACTTTTACTATTTATTATAAGAATCTAAGGAGGTAAATTTTATTTAAAAAGAGAAATTACAGGCTACATGTCTGTTTAATTGTTTCTTTATAGAATTCTCTTTGGTAATTAACCATCACTTATTTCCATTTTTCAGCCAAGATTGTGAACAAAAAGAACTTTTATATTTTTCACCCACCCAAAAAGGCAGCATTACTAATCACAGCAACAAATCAGATTCTCCCAAGGGCCGGACATTACATTTAGTTTATGGAAGTCTCTAAGAACTTATTATGATCTCAGGCGATAAGATCAAGATAATTATTTAGCTGGTAGCTGGACAATCTTCTGATGTAGCTTTCACATTGGCTTTTCCAGGATTTGCACAGTGCAGAAAGAAGGTGATGCAAGAATCTGCTTTGCAGCCTTCCTGGAAGGGTCCTTGTGCCAGCACTCTACACTGAGTTCATGCTCACCACCTCCTCAAACAGAAATTATATTCTCCACATAAGAGATTCCTGACAACCCTTCATACCATGACCTGCCTGTGCCCTCCACGAGCACACAGCTGCTGCTGCCACAGCAGCCTCTCCATTCATGGCTGAAGCCCTCCAGCACAGAAGTGCCTTCTTTAATGGAGAGCGCGGTTTGAAAATGCGTTCCTCGGTGTGCTGATGAAAAATGAATATGGGAATAAAGGAATTCCTGTTCTTTCCTTGTATACAAGACTCTCCCTGCGAAAATCAATCCGTGCCATTTTGGAACAGTATCACTAATGAAATTACCATAATCAAGAGCTGCAAAGGCATTGATTACAAAACACTAAGCTAATAACAGCCTTGAACGAGATTCTGATGTCACTGAAGACTTACAGAATCTGGCCAGGATTTCTCTCTCTATCATCAAATAATCCCACTGAAAAGCTAAACTTGTCCAGCTATAAGTGGTTGATAAATCCAAGGTCGTGGTTCTACAAGACACACTGGCCCCCAATAACATAAAAATGCTGTGCTCTCCAGACCCTGAGTGAACTTGTCTTGCCAGTTAAATCATCCCAGTATACTTCATGCCAGATCATCTATCCTCTGCCCTGAAACCAGCATGAAGCACAAACCTGGTGATGCCTTAGGTTTTAACTTTTATATTTTTCAAATCCTGTACTGCCTGGTGTGTAACTCTGAAGTTCCTGTGGCCTGTGAGCTGCTGTTCTCTCATGCTGGTTAGACACAACAAACCTCTCTAGGTTTGCTCTTCAAGGACACCAGGCCCCAAAATGTGTAAACTAAAGCCACTGAAGGGGGTGGCAAACTTGGAGTAATTACATGATTAACTGAGGCTATAACTGGAGAATTAACCCTGATATGCAAATGAACCAAACTTATAAAAGGGTGAAGAACCCGTGACCCAGAATCCACCTTGGGTGCAGCCTTTTGACTGCCCAGGATGTACATTTGAAGGCCCTTCAAATAAATACCTTCTTTCATTCTCTTATTCCTGTCTAGTCTGTTTTTTAGGTGGCCACCTCAGGGCGTCACTGGTAGCTCTCATTATCTTACCAGAAAGAGCCCTAATCACAGTTTAGTGGTGCATCCAGACCAAGTCTTTACAGATAGACAACTCAAAGATGCACACAGGCAGCGTGGATGACCCTGGAACTATGACTTCATTGACTTTGCTGAGATGATGTACGATGCTAAATTTAAAAAAATCCCCAGAAGATCCTATTTGGATTATGTCGAAAGCACCCTGTATTGGGTTTCTATGGCAAAGTTTGGTAGTTGAGGGGCTACAGAGATGGATTTTTGGAGAAGCTGCCGGAAGCTTCCCCTGTGTCCTGCAGTGCCAACTCCAGATGACTCCAAGACGGACCCAGCACTGGCCAAGGCTGAGCCCACCAGTGACAGTGACAGCACCTCTGGGCTAACAGATTTAAGAAGAGGGGAGAAACCTGCACAACAGCAACTGTACCTAGAGGGAGGAGTGAGAATAGGTGGGAGCAACAGCTCTGCAGATACCAAGGTCAGTGAGGAAGGAGAGGCAGGAGACACTCCAGGTGCTGAGATTGCTTTGCAGCCTTTGGTGCAAACCATGGAGAGCCACAGGGATGCAGAGATCCACCCACAGCCCGTGGTGGGTGCTGGAGCACGTGGATGACCAAAAGAGGCTGTGACCCTGTGGAAGCCTGTGCTGGAGCAGGGTCCTGGCAGGACCGATGACCCCGTGGAGAGAGGAGCCCACACTGGAGCAGGTATGCTGGCAGGACGTGTGACTCCATACAGGACCTGCTCTGGACCAGTCTGTTCCTGAAGGACTACATCCCACGGGAGGGACCCATGCTGGTGATGGGGCAGGATGTGAGGAGTCACCCCTCTGAGGAAGAAGGAGCAGCAAAGACAATGTGTGGTGAACTGACCACAGGCTCCATTCCCTGCCCTGCTGTGATGCTGTCGGGGAGGAGGTAGAGAACGTTGGTTTCCATATGCATCTCCTATAGATTCACCTGCCAGCTGCCTGATAGCTTAAATCATACCGTGTCAGTAAGTGTCCATGTCATTACAGAATGTTTTTGCCCAGCACACGTGAAAACTTCATAGATCCAACGTTTCACTGTTATCAGGAATTTCAGTGGTCCAAAATGCCTAATTCAGCATTCCTTTATTTTTCAGATATTTTCATTTTGTGAACCCGTAATGGCTAGCACAGCTGAGGCCCCTCAGCCCCACATCTCAGGGCCGTATTGGTAAGAGCTGTACCCCAGTTACCCTGATTTAAAGCCAGCCCACATCCAACGTATGTGGATTCACTTGAAGGACCAGGACTGGATCAGGCAAAGCAAATATAATGGAGTACATTATTAAGAGAAGGACATATTAAATGAGCCCCTACAGGTATTTTCCATCTCCAACAGCTAAGAGTCACTCCCTTTTTCCCCCAATAAGATCTGAGGCGATGAAAAAATCTCCAAAGACCTCCCTCTTTCACTAATGTCCAAAATGGTCTTTGTTTGCGTAGAAACAACGTAGAAAGATATAAAAATAGGTTTAAATTAGCATATTGCCAAATTGGTCTACTGTAACAAGTGCTTTGAAGTCTGGCATGCTGACTGATTCCCCACAGGAAGTTGAGTACTCTGAAAACAATTAAGAACAAAAAAGGGGCGGGGGGGAGGAGAGAGGGAGCAGGCAAGTACAGTAGTTAAATTAAGCAAAGTGAGCCTTGGAATAGTCAAGGGACTAAACAAGCCATCAAACCACTTAATAACAGCTCCTCTTTAGCAGTGGAGATAGAAAACACCAACTGGATTTTTAGAAGCAGAGACATTAGGGTTTGAAAAAGCAGAATGACAGAAGTTTAAATTAAATAAATGAAAATTACTTCAGAATATAATAGAAGGTAATAAGGCACCAAAACTGCCAGTAGTTTAGTAGCTAATCCTGTGCTCTAAAATTGATCCTAATGTAAAAGCATTGTGCAATTTAAAAGTAATGAACATAATAATCCCTGCCATTTTACATAATAAATAAATCTTAACTATGTTTCCCGTTTGTATAAAGCCTTGTGAAACGATGGTTTTGGATGTTAAAAGAAATCCAAATGTTTGTTTCACAAGGATATTACAGTGATTCAGTGAAACATATTTTGAGGGAGAAGGTTAAAATATATTTTACAGGCAGTACTGAGTAAACATAACTATATCTGAAAAACCATACATGCCACGAAAAGACAGACCTCTCAAATTTTACTACAGACATTTTACACTGTGGAATACCTTCTCTATAACTTTTTATCTATGCTGAAATGCACAATCACATACTGAAAGATGGTTTCTGTTATTATTATCATTAAAGTTATGGTAGCGTGCAGGGGGATTACTGTACAATTAGGAATATTATCCGTCCCAAGGACCCCAGGATACAGGTAAGCAAAACAGGTAAGGGTTCCACCATCTGTGTTGTACTAATCAGGAATGAGAAGCAGAGAAGAGCACAGGCTTGCTCCAGTTAGGTGGTGAATCTCCAAGTAACTGAGGTCCCACACTGCTGATCTAAGGGAACAGGAGGCTGTGGATCAGCTGGGACCTGAACCTACACCCTTGTCTTCCCTAGGCATGGCTTTGCACAAGCTCATCAGAATGCTGTTCCTTTGGACACTGTCTCTCCAGGTCTTCCCTACAGGAGCTCCTGTACCTCTGTGGTGTGGCAGCCAGGAGGGATTACAAGGAATGCAGCTCTCCGTCTCACAGCAGCGCAGCTCAAACATATGAGACACGGCCTTAAACCTCAAAAAATCTTCCCCCTCCCACATTCTGCCCACTCCTTTATACACACAGAGCAGTGCCTCTGTATTTCGGTCATCTCCACTACAAGTGTTGGGACAAGGTAACCCTATTTTTTAAAAACTTTGGTAACTAACTTTTGGTAACAAGACTTCAGTAATTAATGCTTCTGGTTGCATTCTGATGGACGTGTGAAAACTCCACCCTTGGAGATGTTCAAGGCTGGGCTGGACAAGGCCCTGGGCTGGCTCAGACAATTTCTCCTTTCCTCCCTTGCACCTCGGAGCCCGTTCAGTATGGGAGAACTCCAAACACTGGGGTTGCAGGACAAGGCAGGAGACCCATGCTGACCTCAACAGCCTAAAGAATCACCTTTATTGTACAGTAACTGCTCCTCGAGAATGTGTTATTATGGATGCTGCTATAGAAGATCAGTAAGCATTATCCTGTCAGAATAGCAGCTCTGAGAAAATCCAGCTGCCTTGAATACTGATTCATGGTACTGCATTCCCAAATTTAGTAACCAAGGAAAAGCTGGAGACCTTGATACCGACATTCACACTTCTGGCCAAAGGAACACGCACCGCAAAGAATAACTTGAAGTGGGAGAGCTACAGAACTCTCTCATGAAGGGATTTTTGCACAAGTCTTACTATATTTCAGTTCCTCTTTGAACTTTCTAACCACTGCATAGACTTCAAAACAGCAATAGTTTAAAATGAAAGAAAACTAAGTAGTGCTTCTCTGTAAGTAAAACAACATAGTCTAGAAAAGCTAAGTGAGGGGGAAACCTGTTCAAGGTGAGGCTGGAAAAGATTGAGGAGATGAAATTTTGTCTTATGGATGAGACTCCACTCAAACTTTTTTTGGCTCCCTATATATCACGAACCTTCTTCATTTTGAAGAGCATCTTCCAACTTTAACGTCTTACCTCAATTTTTCCTGGTCATATTGCGACAACCTTTTTGGCAGGTTCTGAGGGTTTTGTCACAGTCACCAGGTGAGGAGAAAGGAGCAGCGTGTGTTCTGTGAGGTTTGGTGGAAGAGATCTGAAAACAGAGTAGGTATCCTACAGACTCACACTACCCAGGTCAAAAGCCACGACATGAATCTGACTGTGTCCCCTTCAAGCTTTAAAATCAACTCAGGTGGAACTTAGACAGTATGAATCATCAGCATTTGCTAACATTCATTTTACTGATTGTTCTCACCTTTTTATTATTTCCTCTTCTTTTTTACTAATATGTATTATTCTTTTATATTACGCATGATTCTTTTATATTATGTATTAATATTACAGTACCACCTATAGCAACAAATTAAAATTGCAGTTTCCACCAGAAACACGATCCGGTTACAGAAGGTTCTGTACAAATCTCTCTGTTAAAAAGATACAGTCGCTTGCTCAAAACTCCCAAAAAGGCAGGTGACAGAAACAAAATCAAAACAAAAAAGAAGTGGCTCAGCTTGTGTCTCATGTCCAAAGTAGAAGAAGCTTCCCAGTTCCAAGCCCAAGGTATCACATTGCTCTACATTTCCTTTGGCACTTTGCCTTTATGTCTCCTCTTATCTTGCAGCTGAACATTTATTCTTACGTGTGAGCATGTGTGTGTGTTATACAACCCAGCCACCATGTAAACAGGCAATATCAGCAGTTAGCATTTGTTTAAGCATTAATTATTTTATTAATAGAAGTTTGGAGACTGGAAACAGAAGCACAGAGCTGTTAACCTGACTTGGTCAAAAATAGAATTGGGATAGAATACAGGCCTTTCATTGCTGCAGTTATAAAACTTTTAGGTTTTATGAGCAGAAACAAGTAACTGCTACTCCTAGTCAGAGCTACCTGTAACCTGGTTGTCACAGCACCAAAGTCCTGCTAATAAAACATATCTGCCAGTGTTTGGTACCTCCCCAACATGACTACATAAAACAGCTCCATGAGTAGGCCAAATGATCCTACATGCCTGCAAAGAAGCTTCACAACCCCACTGGATAAAACTTCTTCATTCACTAAAGTCAGTTACTGTCCTGCCAGGGGGGAAAAAAAAATCAAACAAGTTTCACTTTGTATGCATTCCTGGTCAGCACTAAACATTTTTCTGGGTAGCAAGCATAATATAGGAGATTTTAAATGCTTTCTTTGAAAGTAGAAAAATATATCTTTTAAGCAGTCAAGCGTTAACTGTGAGAATTAAAAATATCTGTTCCATATGTTCAAGTCCCAAGTAAAGTAATATTAAGTATGTAGAAGAAAGTTCAGGTAGGAAGAGCAAATGATTAAAATAAAAGTCCCTTGGGTCAAAATGCGAGCGTAGTGGACATAGATAAAATACCAGGGAAAGGAGATGAAACACAAACAGGATGTGCTGTGGTGTCCAAATGAGACACATTACTAAAAAAAGTATTGAATCATTAACCACTCCATCAGCTGCCTCTGCCAGGGCTGCAATGGACTTTGCACTGCCCACACCTTGGAGAATACGAGGATCTCAGATCACTCTCTGGGATGTTTGCTAGTCTCACTTTAATACTTCAAGTTTGATCATGAATTTTCCCTCTCCTCTGTTTTGAAGAGAAACATCAGTTAAATTGGCAGTCGGAAAATGATTTCAGCTGTGCGATGGGGCTCTCACTGTGTGAATAAGCAGTTGGTATCTCCTGCATTGATATCCCTGGTCTCCAGTGGGTGTGCTATGTGCTGTCCTCGTGTTGTGCTGCATTTGTTGCTGGTGCTTGGGTAGCTCTCCAGAAGTCATCGGGTGCCCTGCACAGAGAACAGCCCAAGAGTCCTCCAGCATCCCACATCACTAGTTCTGACCTGAAGCCACCCTCAAACCAAAGTGCTGAATGCTGCCAGCTTGCCACGCAGCCTGTGGAAACTGATGATCCTCAGTGCCTCCACAATCAGTCCCTTAATGATGAGCCCTTTCCCTCATCCACGGCATTCCCCTGTACACGGCCTACTGTGTGAGCAAACACAGGCCAAACAGCAGCTCCTGACTCCAGTTTTAACAATTATCAGAACTATTAATTCAGAGAGAGTGGTCCTAGGTAAAAGAGACGTTTGTAAAAACATAGGTAAATGCTATCTGCAGGCAAGTGGATAGAAAATCCATCCATTGTAAAAAACCTAAAATGTCACGTTTTACAAAAGAAAATATTTTGATTTCTCAAATCAGAGAAATTTAATTACTTTTGGAAAAAAAGGTTTCAAAAACTGTGTTTAAAATGTCTCTTCAGATCTAACAAACTTTGTTCAGTTTCTAAAGTTACTATTTTTAGAAGCTGCCATAAAATCCATTCAGTTTGTCTACCCTACAGCTGAGCTCATTCCATGCAAATTTTCACACAAAATTTTTAGGAAAAGGAAAAATACCTTTTATTCCCACTTTCTGAAATACACAGAGCAAATGTGGATTATTTACTTTGTGTGCTTTGGGTTTGGTCATATCCACTCTTTCATTTCCATGTCAGTGAAGTTGTTTGCTTTCACACACACACACACAGAAAAAAAAGCCACCAACAAGAGTGAGGAAAACACAATAGTCTTGATTGCAATCCCACAGAAACTGGCGAAAGGACTTGGGGACATGTCCTATTAGCCTGTTTGTTTTTAATTGACCAGATTTCCAGTTGACAGTGGCCCTTTGAGCAGTGCACAGAACAAAAACAGCACCACATGGCCAGCAGGGTCTGTTTTAAAGTGGTGCTCTCTCACGTCCCCTGCTGAGGATTGCACCATATGAGCCATCAGTAACGCCAAGTCAAAGGCCAAGCATCAATAAAGCTCTTGCTGTGATCAAGAATATGTAAACAATGGAGCAGCCACTCCTAGAAGTGGTTACAGCAGAGGTGAAGCTGAATTTAGGTGGCATCTAGCTGACAGGTTTATTTCTCTGAAATTTTACAAAATACAGTATTTTCTCTGGACACTGTTGCTGGCAGTTAATATTTTAGCGCAGGCTGCATTGTGCACATACTTAGTTAAATGAATGGAATATGACAGAGATTATTTGTCCAGGTACAAAGCCTGTGAAAGTCAGTGGGAACAGTTCTGTTCAGTTCACTGGCTGCTGAATTAGGTGTGTAGTCAATACCTTGTATCCAGATCTCACAGCAGTGAGAACTACATAACTTGCATACAGTGTCCTCTTCCACTACACACACTCATAAAAATACACTTCCATTTAGTGCACTTGAACACATCAGAATGGACATTCTGGTCAGTGATGTCCATGTAGCTGGAGTTAAATATTCCTGCAGTGGAAGTTCACTGAGAACAGGCTATTATTTCAGAAGGAAAAGACCTACAGAGTTTCACAGGGATTGCTGCTTTACTTCGTCCGTCTCACACTGCTGCTGTAGGATGGATTAAGGTTTCTGCGGGAAGGATTTATTTACGTGTATCCTGGAACAGTTTCCCTAAATCCTGCTATCTTGTGTTGGAGGGTGGGTTCCTCCATAATTCATGGACCTACGAGACTTAACTGGACAAATTAAAGAAATAATATAAACCCCCTTGCAAGGACATTACTTCTCTGACCTTAACCAACTCATTGTTGCCATCTGTCCCTGTACATGACTCATCCCATTCTGCCACATTACCATTGACAAGGACACATAAAGCCACAAAAGAAGCTGATGGACATTCACTCCAGAGCATTAGCTACCTTGCTCCATGCTCCTGAGATCTGACTGTGCCTTTTGACAGCTCTCCAAGTACATTT
The DNA here is from genome assembly GCA_013397975.1 of Machaerirhynchus nigripectus. NCBI lineage: Eukaryota > Metazoa > Chordata > Aves > Passeriformes > Dicruridae > Machaerirhynchus > Machaerirhynchus nigripectus. The sequence continues at coordinate 561,318 of VZRQ01004333.1, forward strand.
GCCCATTTCTAGAATGAAACTGAACCTTTGCACTTTATTATTATTACTATTATTATTATTATTGTTCTCTTTCAGCAAAAAGGTAATTGGGCATGAAAAGTTCAAATCCATTAAATAAAAACTCGATTTAAAATATTTTCCATCCACCAAGCAAGCTCCTATTCATTATGCTGACACTGTACTCCACCTCTGTGCCAAGTGGATCACTCAAAGATGCCCCCCACCACTTCCCTGGCATTTTGTGTGACAAGTAAATCTGCTGTGCACACATTGCTTTATAGGGCATCCCAGTTTTTTTCGAATACAAGCAACATCTTTTACAGCACCTCTAAATTCCCAAGTTGAATTTTTTAACTGCCAAGGTAATTTCAAGTAAACTATTTGTGCTGAGTCTCTCCTCTGGATATTGTGGCAGACAGACACAGCTTCTGAGTTTTATTTCTGCTTCTTTACTCACTTCAAGTTTTGGAACAGCCTCAGTCCCATTCAGTTTACTCTACTGCTAAATACAAATCGTAAAATGTGTTTACCTATCAAAAACAATAGCAGGCAATTAAAATATAAATTGCATTCTTCTCTAGGAACCTCGGTAGAAGAATTCAGATGTTGCAGTTACCTGGTGCCTCGTTAATTTAGAAAAGCAAAACAATACAAAACATTCTAATGTTTCAGCCACAGGTTACATACTCTGTTTTCACAAAGGTCACTTTTTCCATAAAGTTTTTTTAGTACAAGTTTATTGTACAGAGACACTCTTTTGCCTTAATATCTATTACGAATGTCTTCTTTAAAGCTAGCAAAATATTTTCCCCTTACAACTTAATCTGCCAGAGATGCAGAGCACAGTTAGTTTATTCTTCACAGCCCCAGTCCTGAAATCTAATAAAAAAAAGCCAAAGAGGGACATCTAGTGGTACCACGCACAAAATTAAGGATGAGCAGAGGGAGGAAAAACCTACTGCCATGCCCATGGATCTGAGATAACTGCTGGTTTCTCATCAGGAACGAGGAGAGGTTGAAGGGAAGACCAAAACAACAGAAAGGAAAAACCCAGCTATTTTATTCTTTTCTAACACATTGCCACTTACAATGGGAATAACACAAAACTGCAGTTGGTCAAAGCAGAAAGATGAAGCAAAACAAAAGGAGATTTAACAGTCTTCTCAGTGAGTCTGATTTGTTTGAAGAACGTTGGATTCCTCAGAATGAACTGAATCTAAATGAAGGTGCCATAGTCAAACAATGCTGCTTCTGAACCCCAGATTCAAGTAAGGAAACTGTACCCTGGCTTTCACTTGCAAAATAATCCCCAGAAAAACCAAGAGGACCTGCAGAACTAACTTCAGAACTAATTCATTTACCTTGAAAGTAGATACATCAAACTGCAGCCGAGGGCCAAGCACCAATGGAAACTAAATTTCAGTTTGACAAAACCTCTGAATGCTCACCCAGTGAGCAAATGACAAGATAGTGCTTATCACTTATATTAGCAGTGAGTATGTCATTATAATCACCATGAAGTACTCATGCAAAATTAGTGGAATAAGCCATCTGTCAGCTAACAAGGCAGATCAGCAGCACTGGAAACCTCTCCCAGCTGAAGACAAGGAGAGATTAACAGCACACTCCAAATTGCTAGAGAGACAACAAAAGCTCATGAGCTTCATGGTCCCAGCTAACTTTAGTACCAAGGTATTCACAACAAACTGATTCTTATGAAAACACCCCTTCAAGAGAACAGAAGGAACTCTCACATGAAGACTATGGGACTTGCCAGCCCTGCTCTCTGAGAGCAGCCTGTGAGGTGGACCACACGTGGCTTGATGTGAAAATCCCACAGTAAACAATTTTGCACTGTGTAGTTGCCTGTATTAAATAGATGAGGCAGTCACGCACACTAGAACATAACTGCAGGCTCTTTAAGGAAAATTGAGGTTTTAGTGTCACTTTCTATCATAAGAGGAAGCAGATTAAGTTCTACCTTTATAGCAATTATTTAGGTCTCTTAGATACTTAGAGATTAAGAATTTAAACCTACCTTGAGCACTTCTGTGGCTATTCCACATGCACTAATCCCTACAGCTCCTACAGTGAGGGTTAAAGAGATGAAGCTCAGAAACTCTTCCAAGAAATGTGGGACAACCTCCAGAGCTGATCCCTTTCTGCCCAGCTCCCAGACTCACCCTTCTGAAGGTCCTTTCAGATCTCCACAAAAGTATTGTAGTGAAAAGGAATTCTTTTCCACAAATTTGAAAGCAAGTGCCATGTAAGACTTTCCAGGCAAAAAGGAAATGACGGTCCTTTCTCCTTTGTAGGCGTGATGTCATTCTGGGGGCAGTTTTATAGTGACACGAGGTCAAGTGCCATCTCCCACTGCAGTGGTCTGTGTACCACAGGTGCCTCAAGGCAACTGATTAAACAGAATTAGCTACACAGCCCACGGGTCTTCTCCATCCTGATTTGAGGTATCGATAATCCTCTTCGCAGATATTCAGTGGTGGGATACACAAAAAAAACATTCTTTCAAATGAAGTTGTTTTAAAGAGGTAGTAAAGCAGTTTTATAAAGCAGAAAGATACCTGCCTCTCTTACCACAATTCATCTACCAGTCTTCACCCAGTTTTCTCCTTGATGCTGTTCTAAGCTATCATTAAAGCATTTCCCTCCCTTCAGTTCTCCCTTTTTTTTTTCCCCCTCCTTACTTTTTCTACAGGACTGACACTACCTTCTGAATTTATTTCCCCTCACTGGACAAGCAGTACCCATGAGACAAGCAGTCTTCTTTTTGTCTCTTTTGTTTGTTTTTATTTTTGTAGTAAAAAGACAGGTTCCCTGGAACTTCCTCTTCTTAATCTCTCTCCAAGTTCCCCAGCACATATGAGAATAAAAGAACGATGCTGCCAGTGGTGATGCACACCAGGGCCTACCAACAAAAAGACAGGTGTAAAAGCATTCAGGTGTGGAGTTTATAGGGTCACTGCTAAACTGGAGCAGAGTGCTTTGTAGGAGGAAATTTCCTGATTAGAATATTTCATATTCCACCTTGCACTGCACTAATGTAATAAAAGCTGCCTCAATCATTAAAAAACAACAAAAAAAAGCCAACAAAAACAAGCTATGGTGTTTTTAAAGCCTAAGTTTAGTGTACATATACACCAGTGAGAACCAATGTCACAGAAAAGAGTGAATCAATGCCTGTTTTCCAAAGGCTCTGAATGAGGATCACACACCTTTCTGGAGGTCATGCTGTGACTGAACTAACCTCAGCAGAAGGGCAGCCATTCCATGGCATCTTTTCCACTAGAGGTCAGGCTGAAGGAGTTAATGATCTATTTTAGCCTTCAGAATCTATGAGTGGGAGTCACTAATCAAGATTTGAAAGTCTGAATATCACTTAAAGTGAATCACAAAGAGGTATTAGATTTCTAAGTGTCCACCAGCCAGAGATATTTAATCATGAGAGTATTTTAACACATGTCAATACAACCTTTCAGAGAGCACTTGGTGCCATCTCAGTTGGCAGGACAACGTTTGGAAAAAAGTTCTTCTTAAACCTCAACCTTGAAATGAAAACTCCATTAGCTTGAATAATGACATTCTAGTCACTTTAAAAAGGGTATTCTAAGAGGTTTGCTTTTATTTTTTGCTCTTTGAAATTACATACATGACAAGCATTTTCTATGAAAAATCTAGATTGAATTTGTTTCTGTAAATAACTAGAAATAGGCACAGATAAGCAATAATGGGCTTCAAGTAAATAGAATTTTTCCAAACCCCAAAGTGAATTGAGTTAAGAGCCCAGGCTTTTCTTATTCTGTATTTTGATGACAAGCAATCCCATCACTTTCAGAAACATTGACCCAGCTTCTTGAAATAAATACCTCGAAGGCGGCGAAGCTCAGACATACACTTGTTTCTGAAAATCCAAGGAAATGTTTAATGTATCATTCATGGTTTTAAACACTTTCTTCAGTGACAGGACAAAAAGTCATGATCAAACAGCAAGTCCTAGCTCAGAGCTCTCCACTAGTCACCATCTCTCCCAAAAATTCACTGCCTTCAGCACATGTGTCTGCAGCTAGGAGAACCAGCACAAAGTCATTTTGGCCCAAGGCGTGTAAGCATTTACCCATATAGACAAAAACTAAACTGAGGAATTGCTCGGGTTTACACTTCTGAAAACAAAGCAGCCCATGAAATTCCCTGAGATGAAGTCAGCTAACCAGGTTATGTCAGCTGGCATTTTGAAGTGCTTCACGGTCAACTGTTAGAGCCACTTCAAAGATACAAAACGTACTTGGGAGAAGAACACAAAATGCCAGCAATAATGAGCAGAGAGAAGAAACCCTGTCATTCCTCTGGTTGCCCAAGACTGGTGGTGGGAATAAGGGGCATAATGAACAGAAATGAAGCACAGAAGATGATGGTTTGACCTCTTTTTACATGTCTCCCATGGACCAGCCCTTTCTGTACTTTCACCGGGTCAAAGGGAGCACACCTGCTGATAACAGCCAGTTGTTTCATCACTCACAGGTTACTTCATTAATGATTTTGCAAGAGAACCTGATAATAGCAGTCTGAAATCCACATGTGCATGTTTTAAAAGGTTAAAATCCAGTTTAGCTCAGTAATAATTCAGCTAACACACTCCTTCTCCTATGCTAGCTCTCCTGAAATACTCTAACCTTTTAAAATTTACAGCTGTACAACAGGTACAGCGCACCTCTACAGGGCAGGGACCAGAGAAATGCAAGAGCTGTGTCACAAGGACCACTCCAACACACTTTATGTGGAGCTGGCAGTCGGCGTTCGATGGAATCTGGTAAGGCACATTTCCCAGATTGAGCACGTACCCCGCCCAGCTGCACAGATGGTATTTGTGGGAGCAAAGGAAAATAAAATATAGGTTTAAAATAAATGCAAGAGAAACACAGAATAATATTGAATCACTCTAGGTATTTCTAAGGGTTTCCATTTATCTTTTCTACTTCTCAGCACATAGCGAGTGTATGTTCTGAGCTTTGAAACCACTGAGCAAATGGAAAGGATTTAAAACTAGTTTTGTTTCAAGTATAAGACCACAGAATTAAAGAAAGGCTCCAGGAATGAGATTTCTGTACAGAAGCTTGATGCAAAAGGAGTTAAAAGTGTTGTTCCTGCATATGCCTGGCATTGACAACCAGGCTTGTCTGAAGAGCCTTTTCCATGCTAAAGGAGAGGACTTGCTCTGCTGCTGAGTTTCAAATGGGGCCCTCTGCAGAGTGGCTCCATTCACTTAGTTTTAAATGGATGGAAAGACTCACATCTGGGAAGAAGAGGCAAGCTACAAACTAGTGAGGGAAATAGAGCTTTAGATGCTGTTTTTGTGATACAAGGGAACAAGAGCAGCCACAGACTGATGAGAGCTGGCAGGTTGACCGTGACAACGACCGGTTTGGGACACAGTTCCAGGCTGCAGCCTTGCTCCTCCACCCTCCATCACTGGTCCTTCTCAAACCAGAAGAGCTAATGGCCTTTGTTACAATGATACCATCCAAGGTAGATGCTCTCAAGATCCCATAAAAAGCTAGCAGAGAAAGAAAGAACAGGAGGAAAATAGCACAGGCTGGAAGTGGTGGAGAAAGATGGGAGAAGAAGCAAAAGCCCGTTTCCTGCTGGGGCCTCTGCTAACCCAGAGGTGCTGATGTGTGCTTACTCTGCCATGTCAGGAGTTGAAGCTCTACAATGTTCAACTTTTAACCCTCATCTCCTCTCATCCTCCTTCGAGAGGTTCCAGCTCTTTGTTATTTTACCCATTAGTTAGATTTAACCTTTCGTAAATCCATGTTCTTGATTTCAAGTTCCACCCTCTCTTCTTCAGTGGATGTGACTTAAATGCTACATTTAAATTGCAATAAAAATCCTCTTTCTTTGGATTAAACCAGTCTCCCTGAATTCTTCCCCATTCCTCCTGCCCCCTTTCTGAGTTGCTTTACATAACACTGCACCAACTTCCGCTTCACAACCGTGGGTAGGTAGGAAAGCCCTCCAGTGTTATTTCTTGCTGTACTACAACTACTGCTCCCATGCAAAAAGCAAAACAAAACCCTTGACATATGGAGGCAGCAGAGGGAACTCTCCAGCTCCTCTCTGGGCCATCCCTTAGGGGCACAACTTCTGGGGTAGGAAAGGAAATCAAATGTGTTATGCTCTGACTTCTGCCATTTAAAACTTCTCAATTAGCAGCACACTGGACAGAAAGGCTTTTCTGGGTCACTTGAAATCCCGTGCTAGTATTTAAGCCAGAGCTACTAAAGAACCCCCCAAAAACCAACCAACCAAAAAGAAACTGAGGAAAAGTCTTTAAAGAATATATTCCAAACTAACACATCATAGAAAGATGTAAGCAAAGAGCAAAATTTCCTATCAGAAACATATTTATGACAGTATGACACACAAACTAATTATATATGTACATCTGAATTACTTGACATCTACATTTGCAAGTGTCACTCATTTTATGCTGAATTTATTCAAAAAAGAAAAAAAAGTCCTCTACAAAGGGTCTACACGTTATCCAGTCACAAAACCTGTGTTTGCAGGAACTCCAACAAAAATAATTACTTCAGATTTTTCACCAGTGTCTCCAAACAGAATTCAGCACAAATTCTTTCTTTTTAATCTATTCAACTGAAAGAAATTGAGCTGCAATGGTTTAGGTTTTTTAATCCCAAAGTGGATTATACAAACATTTTCATCAAAGATTTTTTTACAACAAAACCAGCATAACTGGTTATATCTCATTATTAAGGTAAGCTTTCTTCAAAGAACTGTATGATTGGAATCTCTTCCTGATACATAGTGACATGCTATTTGCTGGCTGCAGTGAGCAGAGTCGAAATGAAAACAAAAATACAAACAGGCTTTTTTTTAAATCTTGTCTTTATTGATTTAGACTTCAGAGCTACAGCCAAAAATAGTGCATCTGTAGAAAATTATCAAACAGGCTATCAATACAGCATCATCGCATGTTTAGAATTGTAAGCACTTGACAAACCACAAAAGGGAACATCCAATCTAGTATTTGGCAGTGCAACCCATGAACAGGGAATACAGGGAGAAGGATTCTTTTTCTTCCAAAAACACTCCTGAACAGGAACAAAAAGGTTCTGTTTAAAAAAAAATTCCAGTTACCACGGAAGACTCATTGGCTCACTCAAGACATCGACGTACAGTGCTGGAAACTTCGCGTGGAACGTCGAAGGGGACATGGAAGCTGCAGCTCTGCTACAGGAGCCACGCTGTCTTCAGGACTTTGTATGCCATGGAGAAGGTCACCGAGTAGCCAACTGCCCAAGACAAACCTCTGCTAGGCTGGGGAAGAGGGATCAAGTACGCAAAAGTGTGAAGGATCCTAGCCCCAGTGAAGATCCTGAAATGCAGCAAGGCCGTGGACAGCTCGGGGCCGCTCAGAGCATACAGCAGTCCAATGCCAACAAACGGGACAATATTTTCAAGGTCATTCAGGTGGCCTCTGGAGAAAGAAGCAAAGTTATTTCAAAGTGTTACATGTTATTGAATAAACCACTTCAAGCCTCATTATTTTTCAGCGTCTTAAGAGCATGCTATTATTCAGGCCCTAAAACAATTCTTGGCTTCCTCTGCAGAAGGGACTTGATTCAGCTACTGAAACGATTTTGGCATCTTCACCTGACATCCCTCTGGTCTCTCCTGCTTCACCCCACATTTTTAAGCTTCTGATCTTCTGTATGAAAGGTCTTAAGTTTTTCCCCAGGATCTTGGTAATATTAAGGACTTACATGAGGTGTCTGAGTGCACCTGGGTGTGTAAGAATGAGAACTCAGGGAAGAAGGGAGGCAGCTGTTATTTTCTTGGAGCCTCTCTCAATTAACATGAATTAACTGGAGGACTGTGACAAACTATTGGAGTCCATGGCCCAGTTGGTCTATTCTAACACCATAAATCCAGTCTGTGGTTTCCACAAAGGAAATATGAAATATCCTACATAGGAACCATTCTATCAAACATTCATGAAGTTCCATCATCTTGAAGAAGGTTATTTTTGAACATCTAACAGGTGTGACAGTTACACTTTTCGTTCATTTTCTTCACACTCAGCACTAAAATAGCTGAAAAAATGTTTGAAATTTTGAAACCATAGTATAATTTACTAAAAATGTGTTGAGAACTCCGTATCTTGAAGCATTCTTTCACACTCCTTCCTAAACCTTCCCAGCTCCCTTCACCTCTTTAGATAAACTATACTTCCAGCCAAACTTACTGATTGAAACAATGTCTAAGCCTTTCTAATGATGTCAGATTTCAGAGCCAGCTGGAATCAGGGCATGGCACTGTCCTGCAGGTGCTTTTTAAATGTATTTATCATTGCAAGGACACATATCCCTCCAGGTTTTTTATTCTTATTCCCCATAAAAGTACTCTGAAAAAAGTAATCTTTTTTCTATATCCATAACCAGAACATGTTCCAGTCACTTATACAGATGAGAAACCATGCTAAATCTCTGTGGCATTATCTGTTACCATGAAGCTTGAAGAAAAAAATACAGTAAACATCCACTAAGAACCATTGTTGGGAGGAAAATATGGATGCTGCAACACCAACAGAGTAACTAGAACCAAGATGATTTACTAGATCTGGGGATGTCTGAAAAACTCCACGAAACAGCAACACAGGATTTGATAACACCGTGTTTTAAAGATCTAATCTGTGAAAATGACTGAGGTGGTTGTCATTTCTCTACCATAACAATTTGAGTTAAATGGGTCATAGTTAGTCTCAACTTAGCTGGCCTCTTACAATTTACAAAGAGAAAGGAATTGCCCCTCACCAGAAAGTTTCCATTTTTATGTAACACCCATGAAATTAAGCAACAAGTCCCCAAACTACTCAGGGGCACAACAGGAAGGAGCAGAACATCTTTACAGCCCACTTAGATTACTCTTCTTTCTGAGATTTAAATCCATAAGACACATACAGAAATATCCTTTGTGAAACAACAGCCATCATTTGCAAGGATGCAGTGTTCTTAAATCTGCACTGGTATATATTTTCAAGATCTTGCCTAATGGAGTTCTAAACGAGAAGAGTTCACTCACATTCAAGTTTTTGGTATAAAAACAAACTTAGCTTCATCAAGGAATTACCATATGGAAAGCATGCCATTAAAGCTTTCCTTGTTAGCACAGGTGTATGAAACAGCATCCTGAAAGTTATGGTTTCGGAAACAGAAAATTTTGCCATGAGCTACATCGACTTGTGGTCATATTTTACAGTGTTCTCACCACTTTGCCCATGCAGACAGGACACCACCCAAGAGTTAGCTCTTATAACCAGACAATGGCTTATTTTTTTTAGTATGCACACTGACCATTTGGATGTGGAATGGTTTGTTCATTTAAACTAATTAATGTACTAGATTACTACATAAAGCAACATAAAACACACACAGGCTTGACAGAGAACGGGGTGAAATTAACTCCTTGATTTAATAATAGTCTGTCATTTAAAATAACTTTTAAAGGTTCCTGTGCATTACCTGCGTACACGTTCAACATCTGGATCAGTCCTCAGGTATTTCTTAGCACTCTCCCCTTTTCCAAATGATGCTGTATCTTCTGGGTTGACAAATGCCTGTTTCAAACACAAGCACACAAGTGACATTAGAAGCCAAAATGTTTTATCCAGTCAAGGCAGCTTGCTGAAAAGGTCACTCTTTTTACCAATGCCTCAGTAACCTCACTTAACTTACCTGAAGTTAAAAGCACAGGGAATAATACAATGTTCACTACATTACTGTTTTCTTGAGCCCAGCCTGTACATAGCTTGTGTGCTGACAAATTAATATAATGTAATTTATGCATTTAGATAAAGCCTTCTTGTGAGATGGACAAGCCTGCAGTAAAGCCACTGGGCTGGCAGAACATAGGCACCTACAAGGTAGAAGGTCAGTACTGCCCAAGTCTCTTTTTCACCATTCCTGACAAATTATCTGAAAGTCCTTTTGGATCCCTTCCTTCTACAGAAGTCTACACAGCAATAGCATCCAACAGCCTTATTCCCATTCTCACTTACGACAAAGGAAGTGTTTCCCTTTCCTCTTAGGTACAAATTCTTACACTTATATGACCCCTTATTACCTCGAAATACTGCAAGACACTACCTGAAAACAACACTGAGTTCAGGCAGAGCAGACTGCAGATCTCTCCTTGCTGAGACATGTACTAACATATGCATTCTGTGGGCTGTTCAGGCTATGCAGATGTAAGTCAAGAAAATCTTTTGATTTTAGGAGATTTACATGATTGCTTTCTAGGGCAGCCTTGATCCCTCTTTGTGAACTATCCTCAGCCTCAGAATTCTGGAGGGGCGTTAACACTATCATCAGCAGCATTTTACATTCTCTTGCTTCACTGCTTTCCTCTGTTTTCTTCTTTCAAGACTTTTCTTATATTAAATAGAAATTTAAATAGAATATTTACATTAAATAGAAAATTAAAATTACTTTACTAATTTTTCTGTTTGTTATATTACTAACACAATAAAACCAAGCACTCCAAACTAATGAAGGCCCTATTGTCATCTGCATCCACCTGGATCCACGGAGCAGTTCAGCTGGGTTCTCTTGCAACAAGCAGGAACAAAAAGCAGCATTTCAACAAAAGGACTGCACCAAAATCCTTGAAGCACACAGCATCTTGCAGAAGCAGATCTCACAAAAACAGCCATATGAGGCCCACCCAGGGCTCTTTCAGCCCAGGACCAAGTGTTTCCTACAGAGGCCATGAGAAGATGCCTAGAGAAGACCAAGAACAAGGCAAGCACACCACGTTTCCCATGAACACTTTCTCCTAAAGTAGATGCAGCTTCTACATTATTTAGCAAGCCTCAGTGGATCGTTCATTCTTTTCATCTAGCCCAAACATCAAACCACAGGTTTTGAAATATTTTCAAAACTGAAAATCCAATTTTCAGCCTGCCTCTCACTCTAGGAAAAAAAAAAATTCTTTTCAGATACTGACCTACCTGCAATGGGAAGAGGATAACAACGAGGGAATGCAAAAAGCTTTTGAATTACTGGATGAAAGGGTTATAGGTGAATAAAGAATCTATCCCCTGTTCTGACCCTACCAGTTGGGTTTTTTTACGTAATATGGCTCCGTATCACACTTTTTTGCTTTATAAATTGGGTACCCTGGACATGAGCTTTCTGCAGAAGACAATGGAAATTACAGTTATGGAAAACTCCTTTTTAAAAATAACAGAAATGTTTTAGAAGAGTAGATTAAGTCAAATGCAAGTATAATTTAGTCCCGTAATTATCTCATAATTAGGTTAAAAACATCATCCATTTGAGACCAGCAGAGCACCAAACTCAGAATCTCCCTAGAACAGGGAGGAGGAAGAAAATGAACAGCAGCAGTATTTGGAAGCTGAAAAGACATAGCTGTGATATCTCTATATTTCAATACAAATGTCAATCTATTCTCCCAGACAGTATTTCCTGATTATTACCTTCCTTGTGATCCTGAAGTATGCTGTAACCAGACTCATTAGCATCATTTTTAGAAGAACAATGGCTGTGTAAGTGGCGTAAGCCCGGAAGACTTCATTGTCAATTAACTGGGTCGATTTAGCCATTTCTCCTTTTCTCACTGACGACCTTTAAAAAACATTAAAGTTAGTTAAAGCTAACATCACTGTGACCCAAAGTTCTGACAACAATGTTGTCCTAATAGCCTTGTTTTTTAGCATCACTGCAATGACAGCACAATTTTGCCACCGTGGAAAGTTTCTTTTCAAACAAGTTGCCCCCTGTTTTTTTTCACAATAGCATAATATATTACCTTAAGATGATAAATTATACTATTTGGCTTCCATTATAACTGCCTATTAAACTGTCAAAGTACAAGCTACCAAAATATTTAATGTAATTGCACAAACAACACTTATTCAACTGAAATTAGTACTCTTTTGAAATAACACGAGGAGTTAGACCAATTTTAGACCAAATCATTTGAACTAGCAAATTTCCTTAAGTAGTTTCCAGGATAGAAGGAGTGTGTGACAATACTATGAACACTACAGGACGTGAAGAGGAAAATTAGTCTTGCCTACCCTTTTTTCTGAGTAAAATGACACAATTATAATTGCACTTCAGCTTTCAAACTAACCAGTATCTTCCTACCCAGCAGTAACTTGTGATCAAACCGAGTTGAACACGCATTTTTCCCCTTTGAGACCTTGTTCTTAAAAATTGCTTTTAGCATGACTCACGGGCAAAGATTAAGTTGTAATGACAAAAAGGAGAGGACTATTTCTGCTTTTGTCATGGGAGGTTTAAGCTAATGAAGTCTCTTTCCAATGAGACCATACCAAACCCACAGTCCTATGGAGGCGGTACCTTTTATCAACAGCAGAAAGTTAAGAGGTGCTGAGGAGTGAATGCACATGAAAAAAAAAAGCACATGCACGTCCACATTCAATTTTTGCTCTGCACAGAACCAGGCTTTTGCCTCACCAAGTGCTTCAACCATGCACTTAAGTGATGAGGAATCCACTAAACTAGGATGTCTTAGCTTCACTAGAGACCGAAATAAATGATTTTTTTTGTTACAGCTAACTTACTTCCTGTGATACAATTTTAACAATAGTAATAAAAATGTTAATATTCACTTGGTTTCAGTTTTAACAATCTCTCATTTTGCTTTCAGCACGCTTTTCTTGCTTTTCTGCTTGCAGTCAGCTATTGCCAAACAAGGGGAACTGGATGAGCAAAGAGCACTATAGAAGACTTGCTCTGAAGGCACATCCATGGTGAGGAAGTGGGCAGGATGGAGGTAAGCAGCTGTTTGCTCAGTGAAAACAAATCTAGTCTTGCCTGGATCTGTCTGCTGTGGTGATGGGATTTTGCTCCCTCTTTTATCCTGTCTAAAACAGTGCTTGGGTCACTGGGTCTAGCACAGGGGTCTATGGACCATGGGAAGTTAATTCAGTGTAACTCTCCCTCCTCTCACATTAAAGTCCAGTTCAAGATAAACAGCGACCTGGAGAAGACTTTTCTCAGAAATGGACAGTAATTGTTTCTGTTCGTTTTAACAATATTGTTAACATGTTTTAACAGAACTGTCCTGCTACTTTTAACTTTGTTTCACAGCAAAAAGCACACACAGTTTCACACAACAAAAATAAAGTAAATCCACGGCGTCAGAGCATTTTTCCCTAAGCTACGCTGAAAATACATCCAGGAATGATGCAAAGGGAAGCTGTTCACCAGCACCTTTGGCGCTCCGTCACATTTATCCATCTTCCCTCGCTGCACTGTGGCCTCTCCCAGCTCCCAGAACGCCCAGGCCCTGCCTTCAGTGCAAAATGGAAGGGCACCGAAAAACTCGGGATTTCAGCACCAGCAGAAATGCAAAAAACAAACCCCAAATGCGCAAACCGCACAGGGTTTTAAGGGATTTGCTCATTGCGGTTACAAACAGCCTGATCTACACGGGTAATAGTAATAATAATAGTAACAATGGTACGTCTCTGCAACCCCGCTGTGCTGG
>VZRQ01004333.1:575241-651218 GCA_013397975.1 Machaerirhynchus nigripectus
AGGCCCAGAGCCCAGCAAAGCTGGGAGAAAGAGAAGGAGAACGTGTGAAAACGAGCAAGGAAAAGGCCTGCTGTCTGAACAGGGGAAACCAGAGGCTGTGGCCCATACAGGTGCTGGTAGTGACAGCCAAGTCCAGCGACTGTGCAAATTCCCAAGAGGGCTCAAAGCTCATCTCAAAGTACCTCAAGTCTCAGTATTTTGGTCCCTCCGTTGTTCTGGTCGGTCTTAACTTTTACCAAAGGGGAAAAAAATTAAACATGCTTGTATTGCCAAGCCATCAGCACTGTTACAATAGATACGCATCGTGTTGCTTTGCAAAGTGAAACAGAAAATTGAGGAACTCCGCAGCTGGCCACAGGCTTCTCCTACCAATGTGCTACAGTGTGATGAATGGAGGGAACCTGGTGTCTGAGCTTCCCAGTGCTTCTTCAGAGAGAATTATGCTATTCCCACTGCGCTCCTCATCAACGGGAGCAATGCTTGTGACTAAGCAGCTCGTAATAAGCAAGACTGAAGAAGATAGAGATAAATGTACTCAAATGCCCAGCAAAGGTTTCAAAACTAATCCTAAATATTAGAACAGTCACACAGTCAGAAAGGGATGCAATTTTTAAAGCTGGATTCTTATGGGACAATCTCTACTCTTAGGTACCTATATTCAGCTTTCACTGATGTTACTTCTGTGCTTCATGTCATGTTCTGTCATGTCATGTCAAATACCTGTGTAACTCTTCTTAAAATCATAAAACACAGCAAAACTCATTTGTGCAAGAACTGTAGAATCAGAACGTTTTTAAATGTTGGTAGGAGTTTGGTTTAGCAACCTTCGTTCTCACTAAGAACACGGCAAATAGTGTTTCTGCTGAAGTCAACCAAAAACTCACAGGAGCATGGGTCCATCCCAGAGAATGGACTTATTTCAAAAAACATGGAAGCATTTCTGCAGCTCATTACTTAGTTCAAGGCAGGAATTGTATCTTCATAGTTTTTTTACCACACCTAACACATATCATAATCACATGTTGTGACTGAAATAAAACTGTAACTATCTTCTATTACCACCTTTTTGTTTGTTTGGCATTCTAATCCTTATCTGCAGTCAGTTTAAAAAGCAGGTAAACCTATTAAGTTAACAGTTAAACTAAACACACATTATTATACTTGAGAAGAAAAGCTGGTAATTGATTTATACGAATTCTCAGAACTACACCTGGAACAGCAGAAAGCCAGGAAAAAGGTGATTTTCATTCGTTGTAGATAGGATATAAAAAGAAGCATAAATGCATGTAGAAATTCTACAATTTCCATGCTTTCCTTTGGGTTTTACATTCCAGTTTTTCAGAGTCTGGAAATTCAGATTGATTTATGTGACTTTAAAGAAGCACTTGTGAAACTGGGAAAGTTGCTATACTCCCAGTCTTTGAATTTTGAGGCAAACACCTTGTTAATTTTTTCCTACCCTCTCTGAATACCCCTAATTCTGAGAAAGAAGACGAGGAAGAAGGGAGAAGACTGGGAAGGGAAGAAAAAGAAGAAAGAAGGAGAAAAGAGAAAAAAATTAAAAAAAAAAAAAAAAAAAAGCAAGGTAGAGAAAAAATAGAAAAGAGAGAAAAATATTTTAAAAAAGAAAGATAAGAAGAGCAGGAGAAGGCAACAGAAGATAAGAGAAAGGAGAAAAAGGAAAGATAAAAGAAAAAGGGGAATAAAAAATAAAAATAGAAAATATTAAACAAGGAAATAAAATCAGAAAAAATAGAGAAAGCTAAAAAGAAAAGGAGAAATTTTAAAAAAATTTAAAAGCAAGACTGGAATAAAGGGGGAAAAAAGAAAGGTAGAGGGGGAAAAAAGAAAGAAATGAGAGAAGCCAAGATTTTTTGCAGACCCTGAACCACTTAAAAGGTTCAGATTCTTAGAGCGACGACTCTTTGAGGGCAAAGAATAAGAAGAGAGCAAAAGTGGGGCCATAGTCTGTAAAGCAGAAGTGAACTTGTGCCCAAGGTCTATTTTCTTCTCCAAGTTCAGTAGCAGCATAAAGTGCCTGTAGAACATTTGAAAACTGCTGTGATCTAAGTGAGGTTGGGTACATAACTGTGGTGATAGTTGCTCCCGAGGGGCCCATTCCCACCGTCCTTACTCATGTGAATTGTCCCTTGGATGCTAATAGGATTACTCTTGTAAATCAGGGATACCATATCAGCCCAGTGCCCAGGGTTATGCTGATCATGAAGGGCTTGATCTTGCAAACCTCATTCATGTGAGCAACCCTTTTTCATGACAGTTTTCCCATCGACTTGAGGAACTGTCCGTGTAGCTGGAGACAGCAGAATCAGGACACAAGTTTAGGGTCAGCATAAAAGTAGGAATAAAAGAGTTTTTCATTTAACCTCCAGCAAGGAATGGATACTCCCCAAGAAGGCCAGATAAGTGCAATCATTCTCCTTTAACTGTGGGGAGGGCAAAAGAGAGGCATGTATTGATCAGACTTGTTGTGTCCTGTCTCCTTCTCTGGCTCCATTTATTCACCATAATTAGAGTGGTAAAGAAGGTAGCAACAGTACATTTTCACCACACCTCAAGCTTTTGTTCACCATCCCCTTGGTAATATAAATTAGGTGTTTCTTCAAGTAAAATTGGCAAATTATGACTGTTTCGTGAAATAAACCAGTGCTTTACGGAGTAAAACAGATCATGAACACTAAGATTCAATCCATATTTTAACTTAAAATCTGAAATGCTGTTTAAATACCACCAAAAATGTTTAGTATGACGGACCGGAGTAATTTCTTGTGCTACTCTATTAAAACCTGCACCTTCTGGTTAGGAAGCATTTTCACTATAGCAAATGTTGACACCTATGTAATTTCACTGTGATTCACACACTTTCTCTTCTTCGTGAGATCTCAAGCTGCTGTCTGGTTTCTCTAGGGAACTGCTTCAAAAACAGCAAGAAAGGATCATTGTTCCACTGGGAATGCTTCCTGCTGGGTACAGCTCAGTGAAGTCTTCTCTGGCATAAGTTGCCTTTTGGTTGAGCTTCTAACACTGAAAGAGCGGTGTCCATCCATCTCTCTCTTTTATCCATGCCACTGTTTAGAGGACAACAGTTCTCAGTATTGGAATTTGCCATTTTTTTTCAGAATTCCAGGTGCTCATTTGTGAGACAGAAACAACAATAAATGATTGAAGTGACCAGTCACAGTGGGTGGTGACCAACAAGCAGTGAGAGAAAAGGACACAAACTCCACAAAGCACAGGAGTGGTCATATCTGCTGGTTATATGCCCAGTTATACATCGTTTATACATTGTGCAGAGACCCCACTAAGCTCATTTGCTGGTCATTATCAAGTTATCATCTAAAGTTGCTTACAGTCTTCCAGATCAAAAGTCAGGTGCAGAGCAATCATAAATACTCCAACAGAGGCAAATGATCTGTAATCTGTGCCCTACCAGCTTGATGTCCCCCTTGAGGAACAGCTCAGAAAGGGATTTGGGGCCATATAGGAAAACCTTTTTAGGTAGGTCTGTCTATATATGGACCTTTTTATGCCTCGATTCCTCTTTCCCTGCATAAGAATACTGCAACAGCCATCTTGTGCCTGAAAATAAGTCTGCGGCGCAGAACCACCTTTGCAGCTGGCAGTAATGCATGTGTGGTGAGGTGTTTAAAGCCCTGTGCTGAACTGAAGGGGAAAGCTTCACGCAGCTTTTGTGATGCTATTTGAGCTGTGCAGTTGCTTTTATTAGAAAAGCAAGATATTATTATCATTAAAGGACATGAGAGTGTTGATATATGGTCATAAAGCAGGGGTTTCAGCCACCATAGTAACTTTCTTTTAAACTAATCCAATGAGAGAGTTATTTGTTAAACGTTATTACATACAGCTCACAGAACAAAATCTGATCCTTTAAAATAACACTGAAGTAGCAGAAGGAGAAAGTATTAACTATAAAAGCAGAATGCTTTTCAAATTTCACTTCACAGATTGAACTGATAAGAGTGTAGAGAGCAAAATGATTTTTAAGACATTGAGGTTTTGATCATTTACGTAAGAGTCCAGCAGGTTTTGCTTGTTGTATTACTTCTCTGCTCCAGAGGCACAAGGAAATTATAAAGCTGGAGACCAGACTGGAAGATTTCTTGCCACAGTGACGCTCCAACTGCACACAGAAGGCTTGAGTGACCTACTGAGATGATAAAAAGTATCTAGCAAGAAGTTGCCAACTTATCTCTGCAGACGAGATATTTCTGTAAGTAAACAAGCAAAAGCTTTACGGTTATTGGAAATACCTGTGAACAGACAGACCTTGTGTGTCTATAGATAAATTCGTAAAGTGATAAAGTTGATTTTTGAAACTCTCCCTGATCATACACTGTACTTCTTGTATAGATGCAAGTATTTATGTACGGCAGTGAAAGAGCTTGGCCCCACGGATTGAAGCAAGCTCATATTCTCATGAGGGTTCCATGCTACCCTTGGGTGGGCTGAACCTTTGGTTTCTGTTAATCTTAACTGGATTCATACCACAGTTGAATGTCAGTAGGCTAAATGGTCCTAGTGCACATTATTAGTCATCTAAAATTTCAGTTTCTTAAGACTTTATTTGTATATGTATATATATACATATGTGTATATATATACATGTGTATATATATATATATCACTAATGGGATGTGAACCATGTTTAGCTAATAGAGCAGCTTCTGCCTGGCATTTGGGTGATGATGGTGAGAGCTGAAAGCAGGGAAGGAGAGGGGTACTACTGCCCAGGTGATTATTTTTGAGGAGGAACCATCTGAAAGAATTAAATGTTCCATGTAAGCAAAATATTGATCAGTAGTAATCACTTGTCCTTCCAACAAGCAGGTATCACTATCCGGTGGGCTGTGCATGGGAGAGGATGTGGGGAGAAGAAACAGGGCCCCCAGATTTGAGGTGTCTGTTTTCATCCTGCAGGAAAGGAAGACAGGAGATTTCTGCCCTCAACCATTCCACTGTGTCCAGCTCACAGATTGAAAGGAGTTGTGTAAAGAATGCAAAGTGAGTAGATTTTGCTAAGTTAGAAAAGAGAGCCCGGAGAGTGCTTGTCTGGGAGTTACCTTTGTGTGTGAGTTGTTCCTATGTAAGGGTTAAGAGGCAGGCTGTGTAGTCGGTGTGAGGCAATCGTCACTGCTTTAAAAAATCAATTATCTGCAACTATAGGGCCTACTCCAACAGTACCTTTGCAGTATGCAGAGCTTCCCCAGGTAGCACAGCTGTTTTTATTAGTAATCTCCCCTCCTCCAGCTCTCTATACAGAGCCAAGTTTATAGTCAGCAAAATTACTTGGAACCAGCACATTTTATCCCCAACAGCCCAACCAACCACAATTAAACTGTATTACCACACATTAGACTTTAAAGGGGTTCCTTTAGTGCAGTGTATAAAAGGATGTAAGGAGAGACAGAGAGGCAGAGGAGAAGACAAACATTCCAGGTGTAACAGGTTAAAGTCCTCGTCCATGTCTGTCTATTGACTTCGGTTGGCCGGGGATGAATAGAGACAGTTCAATATTTAACAATCAGCAGCTTTGCTTAGTCGGCAAGAAAAGAAACAATTTAAGGTCCAGAGCCTTCCCTGTGCTCTTTCTGCCTTCCTGAATCTCCACTAAGTTGCAGTAGCTCTCTCCTAACAGAAACGACACTCCGCAGGGTTGGCTCTTGGATATTTTCTGCTGTGGTGCAAGATTACCCCTCGTGGTTTTATGGGGCAGCAGTAGACTTTAATAGTCACCCGAGACAATTATTCAGATACTGTATTGTGCAGTAAGATTGCTTTTGAACAGCTGCAGAAATACTTAGCAGTAACACACTCCCTAAAGCCCTGGGATGGGAAATAAAAACAAACAAGCCACAGTACCAAGACAAGAGTCTGCATCTTACTCCATCTTTTAGCTTGTAAAAAAATAAAAAGGAGTTGTGTAATTGATTTAAAAGTTAATTGGGACAGGAACCATTTTTCATTTAGTGGTCCATATAATGCCCAGTAATAATAGGCTACAAATACATCCACAGTCACTATTCAAACGCAAATCCTCTTTGGGCAGAGTTGTGACACAGTGTATGGTTCTTTGCTGGGCAATTCTCACTAAAAAGGTAAAAAGGTGATAAGATAGGGATGCAGTTATTCTCTTCAGTAGCGATGATCTTCTTTGGTGCAATCCTGTTTACAAAGAACATCACAAAATCATACATTCCTCTGGTAAATATGGGCAATTTTCTTTTTCAAAGCTTCAGCCTTGCCATTCTGATGAATACCATGCCTTAACAAAAATACCATTTATATTTTTTCCCCTCCAAGCCACTATAGCCAGTGTTTCTCTGTTACACTCTGCTGCAACTAATTAATTTCCTTGCCATTGCAATTCTAACTAGTTGTGGTGAAAATCTTTTGGCTGATATAACATATTGTGGCTTAGCTTGATGATCTCAGTTGTTTTAAGTCTCAAAATACAAAGGGATTTTCAGCTGCACTGTCAATTTTGCTTGAATAAAGAGTGCTCATAAACACATAAAATTTTATGGAATCTCTTAATAGGTATCTGGTCATCAAATCCTGGCTCCAGCTCCGGACTCAAGAGGATCTGACAGTACAGCAGGGAAAGAGAAGTACACTTGCTTAGTTTATACTCTGAGAGGCTCCCTGTTTCTTTGTAATTCAGCTGGGCAGTTGGTGGGGGCTCAGTGGGCTCTGCTAACCCCCTCCTCTGCTGTATCATAACTGCTTTTCTCTTAACACACTTTGAATATACCCTCACCATTTTGTCCCAGGATGGCCGTGCAGGCAAAGTCAAGCTGGGACAGTGTTTTGTACAAAATACAGCTCATGATATGTTGGGAATTCAGTGGCTGAAAGACTGCTTGTTCACTTTTTACTCATGTGAGCTTCATTGAAGTTGCTCTTGATTTATAGCTGGATCAGCACAATCAGAATCAGACCCTTGCTGCTCATTTCTGTGGGAGCAGGACTGGGCCTCATGTGCTCTTGTGCTCATTATATATCTCAGTACCAAGTCTCTCAGCTTTGATTCATAGAGTTCTCTTTAATTTGGTACACACAGCCTTCCAGACTAGATCACATAGCATCAGGATAACAATCCTCAGGAGAGCATTTCAGTTTGAGAAATTCATGAAGAGGGTGACTTTGCTGCTTACCTTCAATGACACTTGTGGAATAGGAAAGAGAAGAGTGAATGGAATGGAATTGCCAGCCTGTTTCAAAATGTATGCTCTATTATACAGCAGATGACAAATAGTGTCCTCAACAACATAATTCTGGGAGCTGTGCAAGTTTTTGTTTGTTGGGTTGTTGTTTTTCCTTTGCTGTAATCTGTCCTTTCACACTTAGGCTGGGTTTTTCTTACCTGTGTGCACTGCACACAGGAGCTCTGAAGTGCTTCCTTGTGCCCTTCTGCAGGGAAGGCATCCACAGGCCTTGCCTGGGGTGAAGGCAAGCAGGAGGAACAGAGCCTCTTTCGGCCATGCAGAAGGGAAAGACCTTGAATTCACCCCTTTTCTATTCCCAGGGCTATGACAAGGTGCTTTGAATTCAAGAGTGGGAGAGAAGTCATCGCAGTGTGAGGTGTTACAGATCTGGGGCAGGTCACTTCCTCATGGAGCAAAACAATGCTTTTCTGAGCCGTGGAAAGTCTTGTCTGTGCCTCCTTACATGGGAGGGATGGCAAAGCAGTAACCTTGCCTTCTTCTAGCAGGAATGAACCACTTACCTGTTGAAGAAGGCATTTTACTATATATTTGGGTGTACTGAAGCTGAGGGGAAAATGTGTCTTTGACAGTAGCTCTAGTGAATCATCAATATATGCATATGTACAGAATGAGTGTAGGAGCTGTGCAGCAAGAGAGAATGAGAAAGAGCTCCTAAAAGAAAAGTGAGCATCTTCCCACTTTGAGAACGGCAGGATTTTTCTCCTCTCTGTGGAAGATTGGCTTCCCACCCTGGTAGCTGCACCAAGACCATTTGGAATTGAGCTCTTGATGCTTCTCACCCTATCCTAATTACCACACAACTGCCTATTTGCAAAAGGAAACATTGGCCTCCAATGGTTGCATTAACTCTCTTTGTACAAGAAAAATTACTTTCTTGTGAAGCTGAGTAAAGGATTTTCATGGGATTACAGGTTGAAGAGAGTTGGAGAAATGTGCTTGACTGTATCCTAAGAAAAGATCAAAGCAAAGATCCCTGACATGCCACCTCCTCCCAGTCCATGTCATACTGCCCTGGCAAAAGTCTCCCAGAGTATGCAGATCATGACATGGACTCCTACCTCAGTGATGACCTGAACGATCTACAAGAAGCGGTTGAGAGAAGCCTTTTGAAGAAGAAGCTTCAGATGAAGGATGGAATCCAAGTTCTGTCCTTCCTTGCACTGGAGCTGACTGTTCCTCCTGGGCAAGACTGCAGGATTTGCCCCTTAGCTTCATAATGTACTTAATTAACTTTTAACAGATTTAAGTGATTATCCTTGGTTTGGAGGCGTAGGGTTTTTCCATCCTTTTATAATTTTTTTCCAGCTGTTAACATTGCACTGCGTGATACACTCAGACACTTCACTGCCTCCCCAGTCTAGAGCAGCCAAAGCAAAGAGCTGCTCAGGAGTGCAAGTGAACCCCTTTAGCTGCCCTCCATAACCTTCCAAGCCAAGGGCAACTTCTACCCCATATTCTTAGATTTTATTTATGTTCACCAATACATTGCATTCATGTTTTCTTTAAACCTTTCATGAAGTTACTTCAGTCATTTAATTTTGAAATTTCAGGTGCACCATCTCATTTTTAGCCTCTGAAAAGCCTCTCTGAAATTGTGCCCCCTCTACTTTTGAAACCAGTTCAGGGACTCTTATCACTCATTCTTGCCACTCAGTATTCCCTCTACTCTTCCCTTGACAAGGCAGATAAATTGATATTAATGCTGCATAAGGGAGGTCAAGGGCACATTAGAGTGGCCTGATTTGCCTGAATGCAGTCTTTCTGCCACTGGGCCTTCTCAAAAGGTGCTGTTAAACTCTGTGGACATTCCATTAATTCCATGAGGAGCAGTGTTCCTTCGTTCACTAAATTTTATTGAATAAACAAGCCACCTACGAAGTTTCATGACCTTTTACAGTATGTTCAGAAACACCTAAAATATAGCTATTGCTTAATGAGCTATACTGACTTGAATTCAAGTTTTTTTGACTACTATTCTTGGAGAAATAAATGTAGTTGATTTGTTTCTTCCACTGCAGTAGACCCAATCCAAGTCCTATCAAACCCAGCAGATTTTTTTTTCTAATTTTTGGGACATGGCTAACACTCAGCTTAAGTGGCACACAAGGATTTCACTCATTTTCATGCTTTTGAAAAATAACCCCAGTCACAAGCAGTGGCACCTCCTTTAAACCTGAATTTTCCTGTTGATGAAGAAGATTCTGAGTGGATGTAGAATGAGTAGGGCCTATCTGCAGCTCACCCCTCACAAGTGCAAAAAGCAACAGCAATTGCATCTGTTTTCTAAGAACTTTACCCTACAACAGCTGGAGATAACTTATCAGAATAAACACTGATGGGCCAAAGTTTCCATCTAGTCAGTCCATGCCAGCCAGTGAATTTGGCACCTCTGATAAAGCAGTGAACTTAATTTTTCACTTCTGCACTTTTGTGCAAGAGTTTTAACAAAGAATAGTGGGTGGCTCCCTGTGCAAATTCCTTAGAGAATCAAAGTCCATTGTGTAGGAAGGGAGTAAAATTGTATTGTATTGTATTGTATTGTAATGTCTTTCTACAGAATGAATGGTTAAACCAGAATTTCTACATTTCTTCGGAATGGTGGTTAAAATGTACTAGCCAAAGGTTTTCTTAATGTTTTGTCAGTTTGATTTACATATTGGGAATGTTGGAGGTTTAAGGCAAGTTGTAAGGAAACAAGTTTAATTTCTCTATTTTTTGGTGGTATCAGTGCTCTAAGTATAGCATGCTGTATTAAAATTAGTATGAGTACTGTTGTTTGATGTTTTTAACTGGAGCAGTAGCCACAGGTTCCAGTTTAGCTACGTGCTTCAAATGCATAAAATAAAAGTCAGACCTGTCACAACACCTAAAAATGGATACATATGCTTAACTGTGTGATTGCATTAAAGTCATAAATGTGTATATTGCACAAAAATTTAGACGTGACCATACCTCACTGCAACATTCTGGCTCATTGGAGCAGTAATAATTTTTTAATTTTATTTTTTCTTCTTGTTTAACAAAAAATAAGAGGTGGTGATGGGAAGATTCAAAAGTTATACCTCTAAGGCCTAATAATGTATTTCACAACCTAGTGATGATTCCTGTTACATTTATGGAAGTACTTGAAAGAAAACTGCAGAGGTATTTGGATAGAAGGAGTTGAGGTATTTATGGAAACTCCTCGTGCTGGCCTTACGGGGGCTGAGAGAGGTGAGCTTTTCCCACAGTGCTTAACTTCTTCCTTGTCACCTGCAGGTGTTGTCTTATGCAAGTCAGCATTGCTGATGCTTGTGATCATGTTGCAAGTTCTTTAATACTCGATGTTTTTCCTGAAATCCAAGTCCTTCAGGCAGGTGAATCTCTGAGAATTTCTCTTTGTAATCCTTTGTATTAGTAGGGGAGGAGGGTGTTAAAAAATGTGGCTGAGTAAAGCCCTAAGGGTCAAACAACAACACACATAACACTGAGAAACATAACCCTCATTCAAAAAGGGAAATCTATTATAAGTATTTTCACTTATAGGCTTTGCTTTTTCTAGACCTGATTTTTCTTTAAAACATTTGTTTACTTCCTGAATGTTTCCAATTTCCTTTAGTTTTAGCTTGGGTCAGAGGTTTGACAACTGTTTCCCCATATTTTTGTTTTAATTAGACTATCCCTGATTTTTATATTGTTTATTAAAACAGTATTTAAAAACTGCAAAGTCTGCAAGGCCTACTTTTCTGGGCAGCACACAGTGCCCTCGCATCACATTGCTCTTAATGGAAATTAATTGTATCATGCCTATAGACCTTGGAGCAGTTTTGCAGATATTAGATTCTTAGACATCTGTGGTGTTTTATTATTGATTAAGGACTGAGAGGAAATCTCATGGTTTAAGACCTTGTAGTGGGATTTATGAATTACTCCTTTTCCTATGTGACCCTTGGCAGGTCATTGAATCTGTCTTTCAGTTTCCCATCCGTGAAGCAGGGAATAATGATGATTTTCTGCTGCTGCTCTTTGTCCATCATGCCTACTTAAATAGTGCACTCTTTGGAACAGGACTTGCTACTGGGTAGCGCAGAGAAATTTCATTCTGAGTTAGGATCTGCAGCTGTAATACAAATAATTAATATCAGCATTAAACAGTCAAAGGTATTACATCCAAGATGCATTTGGCCTGAGGCCCACATAGTTCTTAAAATGATGGATTTTTAATTGATTATTTGGAATGAGACCTTTTCTCAGACTAGCTAAATCGCTTAAGACCCACGCACACCAGCTATATTTAGAGGCGAGGAGGTGGCAGAGTAATTCTTAAAGTGCTCTGTTTCTAATAACCCAGGTGAGTGACAGCCTGTGAGTGCTGCCTCTTTTAAAGCAAACATGACTCACAGCCCCCAGGCTGCAAGCATGTGCAGGTTAGAAATTGTATTGAACTGTCCACATTCAAGAAGCAAGGAAATAGAGCCAAATTCATAAACATTTAATTTAATAATTTCAGGTTAGTACAACAGGGTAGTCACGCTAATGGCTTAGCATCTCTAACAGCAAAATGCAAAAGGACTGTGTAAAATTGGGGCAAGGTTAAGGTGAGTCTGGAGTAAACAGGCAGTATCTTCATCCCACAGCACGTGTTGATGCTTTCAGAAAGCATTCTGCAGAAATTACATCTTTATAAGAATATCTCCAGAGTCCAAATCAATTGCAAAATGGAAATGGCCTTCTTGATGCCCTGGTGTTTAACTCTTGTTGAAATGGACACACGCACACACAATTAGCTGCTTGCCAGGCATTTCTTGTCCCAGAAAATCACCAGCACCCATGAATGGTCTCTCTGTTCCACATGGTGGAATGAAACTATGCCATTAGAAACTGCCAGGAGGGTGCATGGGAGGAGGGAGCACCACCCCATGCCTTTTCACTTCTCTGACCAAAGCTAAAATAAGCAGCAAAACAGGGCAAAACTGGTTTCCCAGAGGGAGAAGAGTATTCTGGCTTCTTGAAAGATGCTTTATGTCACTTGTGCTCCTGGGGACAACAGACCCAGCTGATTCTTATTTTGTGTCCTAAGCTTGTCACTGACCTTGGCACCCAGCCACATTGCACTGTTTCTTTTTCTGTGAGATTACACAAGGCAAGCTCTTCTCTGGGAAACTAAGTATTGCCAGGAATTCCCACTGATGCAACAACTTTCTTTCATCACAGGCTGCAAAGTTAAAAGCACACTTTGGTTTTAAATGCAGTAACAAGGCTCACCCGGGCTCTGCAATAGCTGCATCTTTGTTCCAGCAGATTCTCATTAAAGAAGTTAATGGCCACATGAAAAATTAAGCTAGTTCTAACCACTTTTCTTCTAAAGGCAGTTTCACTAGAAGTCAAACATGGTCCTTATTCCCTCAATCATTGCCTTTTTTTTAATAACTCCCATGTTTCATTCCCAAATATTTGCATTCAGTAAGCGTGAAGATAGGTGGAAGACACAATGCAGAGGTTTCGGTTCTGAGTTTCCTCACCTCTTTGCTTCCTTTAGGGCAAACACAATATTGACTTTGTAGCTGCCTCCCAGTTGTGTTTCTGGGCACTGCACCCAGTGACAGGTGAGAGCAAGGCACAATATCTGTTTAACAGCCAGTGCACGCCCAGCTCTGCTCATGACAATTCCCGTGTCAGAAAATCAGGTAATCATTACTCACTGGTTTTGCACCAGACTGGGGATCTCTGCATTTTACAGCATCTCCTTCATGTGGACCTGAGGGAACCTGACAGGTCTGAAAAATGAAGACCCAGTACCATGTAGCAAGAATCTGGTAATGAAAGATGTTCAATGTCCTCCCACCTGCCTGCAAACACGCCTTCAACTCTGACCCACTTTGCTGGGTGGTGTCTCATGTACTCCTTCGCTTTTTTGAGATTTATGTGTGTAAATAGCTGTATAATACTTACAGATAACAACTTTCATCATTGTAAAGAGGCTGCCAAGTTCTGAAGCTACCAGGGTGTACCAGAGATAAGGTTCATCTGGTTCCTGGGGGTGTTGGACAAGCTAAGATCAGCCTAATAAAAGTACGGGAAGACTGAGAACCAGTAACAACTGCAATGTGCAATGCTTTGTGTAACATCTCTTGACTGAAAGTATTTCATGCAAGTTATTGCCAAAGATTCAGATTTTGTTCTACTTTCAGAAGTTCCTTTATTTCCACAACACTACAGTTAACTATTTAGTTGGGAGCAACCAAGTTAACTACTCTTTGTCTCAGTCAGTTTAAGCTGCTCAGTTTATAGTTGCCAAATGTCTGAAGCATAAAATTTAATATCTTTTCCTAACATTAGTTCCTCAAAATTAATAATTCTATAGATAATTTTCATTGTCTGCATAAATATCCAGTCCCTTTTTGTACCCTGTCAAGTTCTTGGCTTCCGAGAGAAATGAATGTCGAAGTCCAATTATAAGCTGGGTAAAAAAGCATTGTTTTTTCAGGGTCGGATTTTATTCTTCCTAATGGCATTGAGCTGAGTTTGTCTTCTGGTTCTGTGTTATGAGACAGTGAGAAAATAAGCTCCCTATATCTTTGTACTGATACACACCTTCGGGATTATCCGTTTTAGAAAGGACAGTCTTATTATCCTTATTTAACCAAGAGACAACAGTTTCAGGGATAGATGGAGTGATTAGCAGCTGAACCATGCTTACGTTTCAGGCTAATATTCTCAGTTTTTTCCGTCCTTAACATTTGCTTCTATCACAACCAACTTCCAAGAAAGGCTTTCCATTTGCTTCCTGTGCCCTCCCCCCCTCCCCCGACTTTACCTGCTACAGTTAACCCTTTCTCTTCCAAGCACACTGCTTTCCAAAGTCCAGTAGAAACAGTGGAAGGTCCCTATTGATTGCTAAAAGCCTGTAATCAGGTCATGGGGAAGTGATGTATTAAAAGCATAGTTTTCTTGATTTTTTTTCTCTTCTGACTCAGCCTGGGAAGATTTGGCACCATTTCCAGACTGTTTCAGTCTCCCTGAGAGAGGATTAGGATTTAGTTTTATTGGTTTATGTAGAAAAATTATAATACATAAGCTGACCTTTCCTCCTAAATCCAGGGTTCTTTTGGTGCGTGTTTATTCCCCTTAAGTTTCTACTTAATGGGTTGTTGCCCTGAGTTTTAGGTTCTGTTTACTACAAGATCTAACTTGCTTCATTTCTCTGCCTCCACGATACAGGACTTTGATGTTGAAATCATATCCCCCATAACCTATTAGTCTAATCAGTCCAGCTCTTGAGGAAGCTGAGAAATCAACAGTGTTCTGAACCCCAGCTTCTTTTCAAGGACCCTGTGTCAAAGGGCTTTGGCATTCATGTCGTTCCATGTAACGAGCTCTGCCCTGGAAGGACAGAGAAAATACAGCTTGATAGCTGATGAATTTTTGAGATTCTCTCTCCTGAGCAGGATTGTGATTCTCCTGCATTTCAGTAAAATACTTACAAGCTAATTTAGTCAGTGTGTTGGTGGTAGTTAGATGTGGATGCTTGACCACTAAAACCTGAACTGGCAAGCTACATGCTCCTTTCTGCTTAAAGTCACTTAAGAGAAGGGGAAGTGATTATCTAGAGTGAGCTGTCAACCTTTATGCCAGCTTTCCTCCTGATATGATTTATAAAACAGCTAAGATAACCTCTGGGGGGGAGCTTTGCAATGGAAATAGCAAGTGATTTTTATTCTAATGAACATAACACTGTCACAAGTTTAAAGTTCAAATCTGAGGTACGAAGGTTTGGGGGAAAAAAAGAGCCCATAAAATACGAATGTGACAGCATATGTGTTCCTTTCCTGCACAGTGTATGAAACAGGAGAAATAGGCAAACTTTATTTTTCTAATGAGGTTTAAAATATTTTTCAGTCTTTATCAGGCAGAAGGTCCTCAATACCAGTTGTTTTTTGGTGGCTGGGTTTTTTTTTCCTTCACGAGCTCCCCGATTAAGATGAGGCTTTTTTCTCATAGCAAGTTGTGCCGTGCCCTTTGGTCCTTCAGCATTGCAAAATGTCCTGTCACAATTGGCACTCAGTAAATAACCCTTGGTTGGCAGCTGTGGCCAACAGGCACAAGGCTGAATGGACTACAGGAATTTAAACTGCTGGAGGAGGCTTGTCCTGACCAGCATTTAAAAACACCAAATAATGATTTATTGCAGAACTTATTTCTTCTTATTCTGTTAAAAAGATCAAAATAATAAGAAAAAAAAAATAAAGCATCAATTACTGGGTGTTTGACAGCTTTCACTGATATCTAGCTTACTTCATAACTGCTTTAAAAATAAAATCAAACCCTTTTCTAAAAACTGTTACATGCAAAACAAAAGCAGCAACAACTAATTAGAAAGTTTGTACATCAATGGCAGGTTAACCTGCCCCTGAACTTACCCAGCATATTTCTTATGAGGAGAGCTGTATGAATGCAATTTAGGCAGTGAACCTTAATGTCTGCAGGCTTGCTGAGGCTGGTAGCTTTTCACTTTCTAGTCAGAACCTTTCTGTCTCAAGGCTAGAGTTGCACTACATCCTTGCTATCAGCTGAAGAACAAAGAATCGGCTGAGTAAAAATGGAAAGTGAACTAAAACTTTAACAAAGCTCTAAAAACACTCGAATTCTGTTTATTAGCCTTACTTCCTGAAGACATATCTCACCTTGAAACCTTGTGCTAGTAGGAAGCTCCTTTGTTGTACCAGCTTTGGGGCACACTGCCCAGTTGGAAATGAGGTAGTGGTGGCACATGGGATTCAGAATTTCCATTTTGGTGTTTTCCTCGGTGGCCCAGCCATCCCCAGCCAGGTGGGGAAGGGGGACAACAGGCATGTGGCAAATTCCTGCTCAGTGGAAACACGGAGCATTTCAGTGGGACGTCAGTGGAATGATTATGACCTGGAAGAAGCAATCTTGAATGCATCGGGAATCAAAACAAATTCCTTCTGCTGGTTTGGTAAAGTTGGAGTGAGTTGTACAGAAATGTTCGCAGCCAGTAGGAATTGGTGCCCTTGCCATGCACTCACTTGGTCTGGAGTCCTGCCATGCTGAACTTCCATAACGAGCAGCAACGTTAATTTGATCCCCTTATTTCTCCTTCTGTGTAAGTGAAAGCCGTACACGTACAAAAAGGTACTGAATAGCCTGAAGACACAAAGAGTTAAAAAAAGAGGAAGTATAGCTGTGCTTGCCAATGTGTCACATGGTTTCAGCTCACTTTTCTGTTGTGAAAAAACAGAATATAGTCTTAACTGATTTCAAAATAACAAAAACATGCTTGGGCAGTATTTTCTTAAGCTTTGTCTGTTTAAGTAACTAACTGGTGGAACAGATGGTAGATAAAAGAAAAATGAATCTCCAGGAAACCCCAAAATCCCCTTTGAATTTTTGAAAAAGAAGAAAGAAACCCAGGAAAATTAAGAGATCTTTTCATACTCCAGCTGTTCCCAAATGATAGACACTACCACACCTTTGGGAAGTTTGTATTTACTTTGGGAACCTGACTGCATGAGACACCTACCTGACTCTCAGGGAGCAGTAGCCAGGTGACAAGTACTCTGTCTCTCTGTGGCAAAAAATGCACACTGAGTGGGGACAATGCAGCTCAATTTTTTTCCCCTCATTAATGTCTCCCAATCTATGGTCAGCACAGATTTGGGCTAGGGAATACAAAAGCTCAGTATCACAGTTTGTTAAAAAAAATCAGGAAATCACTAGGAGTTATTTCCTTCTTTTTCAGCCAAGTTCGACTTTCCACAGGGGGAATAAAATCAGTAATTCCTGATCCATCCAAAGCGTCGTATCACAAAAACTTTAAAAGTAATAAAAATAAGCAGCCTCTCTATTTTCTATTAGCAGGTGTCTGAAGCTTTGCTGAGACTCCTACTGGCACAGAGAGATGCTAAATGCAGTATTTTGCCACCATCACGAGGTGATTTATCTATGGACTATAATTTTTTTATGCAGCTGTTATACCGCAAGTGGTAAATAAGGCTTTGTCTGTGCTCCAAAATTGTGCCACTTTAAATATACCGCTGTAATTAAAGTGCTACAACCCATTGGCTGTTGTTACAGCCCTGTAAAACACCATTCTGTCATGTACTTGTCCCTGTATAGCAAGGGGAGCAGGGTGATTTGTACTGTATTGCACACTGAAGTTTTTTATTAATGCTGCAGTTACATCCAAAAGAAAAAGAAAGGCAACCAAAATGTTACTCTGGGAGAGGTCCTGAGTGTAGACAAAGTCTAAATCAGAAAGACTGTGAGCAGCTTCAGCTACAAACTACATTTTCCTGTGGCCGGGGGTAATGGTAGCACCTTACAGTCTGCATTAAAGACCATTAACAATGACAAGAGTGTGGCAAAAACATTTCACCGAGACAGGAAAATACAAGATGTGTGGCAGTAGCATCAGCAGCCTTACCGACGAGCACAGAAGGGTTTCTTAGCATCCAAGTCCTGTGCAGAACAAGACCACTTTATGCTTTCTGTCAGAAATCACACAGTCATGAAGTCACTCCTGAGAACTGAAGTCTGGGCCATGGTAAAAAATTGCCAAATATCTTGCAATACGTGGAGTGTAGTATTTGTTTTCTGATTTCAAGTTAGCAGTGAAAACTATTCTTGCCAAGGGTTTCCAATAAAGACTGCAGCTGGGTAAAGCTTATTTCAATGTCCGATTTCAAAAAATCAGACACACTTCAATTAATTGCCTTTTTGCAAGGCAGAGCAATTCAGAGAATACCTGCCTGGAAAACTTCTGTGCGTTCTGTGGGTTATTCTCCCAGCAAGACAAACATCAACATAATGTTCAGTATCGTGACAGAAAGGCTTTAAGTGGTGTGCCCCACACATGAAGCCCACGGTCTGATTGTCACACTGTTGAATATTTTGAAAAGGCTTCTTCTTTTTTTTCCTCTCCCATGTAAAATTTGTAGTGGCTTTGATTCATCCTTATGTAAGTAGAGTCATTATTTAGGATCTTAGCTTTTCCTCTGATCTTATTTAGGATTCTGCATTTCTATATTTGGCCCCGCTGTTAATTTGCAAGGAAGCCACAGTTTCTCTGTACCATAACTGACCCATCTCTAGCGTGGCAAATAACATTCCTTGCCTATCTGACAGAAACGTGCCAGACTTAATTAGCAACAGACAATGTTTTCAGAAGTGACTGGTTAGAGACATCCTGTGAAAACTGACGCTCTTCAAGACTATCAGGTTGAGCCTCTGGATACACATTCACACTGAAAATTCACAAATAACTTGAAAAACAGTTGGTGCACTGATAAGATGCATTTTAAACACATTACTGCATATCACAGCAAATATATTAATGGTTACTTTCATGCACACATTTTGAAACCTAATTCTTTCCCTTATACGATGCCAAAGACTTGAAATTCTACCTACTCTGGGTTGGTGTATTCCATTTTGTCTAGCAGAGAAGGGCAAACTCTGTCCATCCCACCTGCAAAATCCAGAGCTGAAACACTACAGACCATGCAAAGAAAGAATTTAAAAACTTCAGAAGCTTAGATCTGCTCAGGATTTTGCAGCTCCATCAGGGTTTTACAGCTCCGTGAAAGCGTGCTTGTGTGACTGCCAAAATCCTTCACTGTGAAAAATACGTATTGTGACTTCTTCACCAAACTGGAAGCAGCAGCCACTCGCACAGCACACACAGGTGCTATACAGCTGTTTCATGATGGATCTCTTGCTTGCTGACCTGATTTCCACTGGTGTTGACTCAACAGAGCACTGTAAACTTCTCTGGATGATTAGAAAACATTCCTCTGAAGTATGCGAACAAACATGAGCTACGAGCGCTGTGCTGGAGATTATCTTATAAATGTAACATCTCTGCAGTGGGACAGTATAACTGTTATTTTTTTCTTCTGTCAGCCGCCTGGATTTTAACAGTTAGTTGCAATCATATTAAACATCTCCCTGCCATTTTTTTTTTAGCAGGGAACATGATTCTTTTCCCTTGGAAGGAGCCAGACCAATTTGTGTGCTCTATGATCCATAAGCAAATGTAAGAACTGATCTGAATGCAGTGTTTATTTTCAGGTAGTGCGGTGTGGTAATCTGAGAGACATAAACTCATTGCAAGCCTTCCATGGAATGGGAACTTGAAATCATGAAAAGACACTGGATTCAAAGGTGTCTCCCTCATCCCTTGAAACACTTGCCAAACTTTGTTACAGCTTGAGGTCTTCCCTCTGAAATTGATGGCCACTGTTACACATGGAGAAAGGCAAACATTTTGGTGACGTGGCTGTATCACTCTTAAGCACTGCAGCCCGTGTGGTCTCCTTGTGTGTCACTTGGCACGCAGGCTTCTCCTTCACCATTCCAGCTCAGCCACGGGAGCTGGGTGAGGAAATTAGGGTGTCCTTGTGGTTTTCTTTTCCTGTCAGATCCTAATGTGATAGCCAAAACCTGGTTTGCGTTCCTTCACCTTCATCTCTTCTGCCACAAATATAATTACTCGATGTTCGTCTCGCTAAGAGATCTCATATCTAAGATCTTCAAAAAGTCTGTCAAGGAGAAAGCAATGGGGAGAAAAGCTGAGAAACTCAAATGTGGGTTTAGGTCAATGCGCATTATGCATGTGACAAAACTACTGATGTACAAACACTTATGTATCTAACTGTAAAATGTGAGCACCTAATACCAAATTTATTTCACTATTATTCCCTTTCTGTCCTTCTTTTTGAGTTTAGGCTTTCTTCCTCTAACAGTATCAATTATTTTTCAATAGTGTCTTGCATCCCATTCCTTCTCATCTCTTTTTCAGTACCACCCTTTTCTCTGCTAAATCATCAAAGGTATTTTTGTTCTTTTATTGTGGCAGAGTCTGTAAACACGACCCTAGAAAGAGAATTTCTAAGCGCGAGCTTTTGTGATGCATTTGCACTAAAAGCTTTGAATTGCTATCTTTGATAAAGCTATTTGGTCTGATTATATTGTTTTGGAATCACACATTTAGGTGCATCTCTCCAAAAAAAATGAATTTTTCAAAATGTAGTATATTGCATGTCTCAAAATGGAGGAGGATTATTTTTAAACTCAGTTTATTCCATGTAAGCAATTGTAGTCCTATCCTGAAATTCACACACCAGCAC
The DNA here is from genome assembly GCA_013397975.1 of Machaerirhynchus nigripectus. Classification (NCBI taxonomy): domain Eukaryota; kingdom Metazoa; phylum Chordata; class Aves; order Passeriformes; family Dicruridae; genus Machaerirhynchus; species Machaerirhynchus nigripectus. The sequence continues at coordinate 595,634 of VZRQ01004333.1, forward strand.
TTAAACTGAAATTTAAAGTCCAGTTTATAAAAACCAGTAACTTCTAATCTTAAAGATGTACCAAATATAAATAAAGTTAATAATAATTATTCTAGGTTTTTTCTCTTAAATTGCTTCCATGCTTTCAAAACTGCCTGGGCAGATGTTGCAGACATCTCTTGTATTGAACACGACAAATATTCTATGTGAGCACTGAATAGCAGGTGCAAGAGCCACTAATGGCTTTAGTGTGATTTTTAAGTGGAAATTGAAAACAGCATTTCCAAATACGAATTCAGATCTCACGGACTGCAATCTAAGTGGGAGTAGCTGTACTTTGGGAAATTCAGTGATGTCTTTAAAGAGCCATATGCAGTCAGGAAAAAGTGTATTCACATCATCAAACAGCAGAGGCCCAGAGGTACAGCCAGCTATAAAGTTACATGATGTGTTGTTATCAGCGTTTGAGGCATGGGAAAACCTCCTCTTCCTTCACAAACCTCTGCAGCTGAAGGCATCCCTGCACCCACCCATTCCATCAGTGGAAAGGATTATGTGAGCCTTCTGTCATCTGTTTCGGTCAGAATCTGTCAGGTTTAACAGTAAATGGAGTTGAAAAAGTTAATCTGGTGTACTTCAGTTGAAGCTAATTTTGAAACAATTCTACCATGCATATCCCCAGATTAGGAGTGTAACTTCGGTTTCACTCATTTTAGGCAAATTGCTGACAATAGATAACATTGTACCTGGTACTCCAGATGTCTCCTCATCAGTGTTGAGTGGAAGGATCACCTCCCTTAACCTGCTGACCATGCTGACACCTTTCATAAAGACCAAAAACTCGATTAAAAATCAGTTTAGGGAGAAAATATTGGCCATTACAAAAGAAGCATTTCTAATTCTGCCAATTTCTCCCTCAATCAAGCCACACAAGGCACTGTAGACAGCATCTGTAGTGACTCACACAATCCTCAGCTTGTGGACGTTCAAGTTTGCAGATGAATAAATAAAAGTATGTTACACTACTTCCTGTACCAGTTTACAAGGCAGAAATGTGTATGAACAGATAAGAGGAATGAAAAAGGTTTCAGGATGACTGCCTGAAACTTCCTGCCATCAACTTTTATGTGATCATCTGTGTATGAGGATTTTATATGGGCAGACAATATGGGGTTCATATGACCATTGACACATCCCATGCAAATTTGTGAGATTCCAGATATTATTTTGTGGATGAAAGCGAAAACTTTAAAGTAATACTTTTCCTTTTGTAAAAGGATGCTCTGCTGGCTCCAGCATTCAGCTCTCATTTTCTACCATTCTTGGGCCAAAACTGTACTGTTCTCAGATAGGGCTTTTTCTCTCCTGTCTGTTGAAGACTGTGTCTTTTGTAGACATAATTAACTACTCATTGACTCAATGGAGCCTTGAATTTGCCTCTTCCCAAATTCCAGGAGAGCAGCCCTGATCTCTAGGTTACAAAGTCAGCTCCCGTACAGCTCACAAAACTTTACATGATGTAAAGCTCCAGCAGGAGAGATTAAAATACTATCTGGGCACTGCATGGGTTGGAAAGCTCTTCAGTGAGGTGGGAGGTCTGCTGTCAATGCCCTGCTCTGATGAATATTTGCTTCTAAAAAAGATGCTGACACCTTTTCATGGCTTCTCTGAAACCAGTTATGTTGGATCAGGGATGAATTTAGAGCAGAAACTCTGCCACCACATGGTACTTATATATGTATTTCAGAATACTAACCACAGTCTACTAAATGGACTTGAATATAAATGAACTGTCACTATGGGAGAATAGTTGAAATCATCTTGGATGTACAGATAATATTGTCTCAACTGTGAACTCTGCTTTAGAATCTCATTTCAGCTTCTACCTAAAAATCTATATGTCAAAAGAAAATATCCTGGGTGCCATCTACAAACTATAACATGACACAAAAAAGCCATCTTTCTATATGATAGAGCTACTTCTAATTTTCCCATTAGACCAAACGACACCATAAAGAATATCTGCCAACAACATGATATAAAACCACACCATGCATCATGAAAAATAATTGCAATTCAATTACCCCTGAATTATAAAACCGTCAGCTAGGTGCAATAAAGACAAAAGCCTTAGAACATATGATAAACTGCTTAGCATAGATAATTATATATGTTTGAACAAAATCCCCAAAATAAAACATGTGCGGTTTGAAGGAACGGGGTAATCATGCCAAAATAATTCTCATTTATAGTAAAAGGTTCAAGGATCAGCAGTTTTAAAACCATCTCCCTGAAAAAAAAATTATCAAAATAAATTAGCACTCATAGATCGCAAAGTAAGTTTCTCACTCAGAGAGGTCATACCCAGCAACTGGGCAAGAAACATTTTCGTCTATCATCTTCCTTAGATTCTACTTTGCCAAAGTATTTAGTGTTGCTGCTCAGCATCACAGAATGGTTGAGGTTGGAAGGCACCTCTGGCAATTGTCTACTCTACCCTACCTGCTCAGAGCAAAGTCACCTGCAGCAGGTTGCTCAGCACTGCCTCCAGTCAAGTTTTTAATATCTTCAGGAATGAAGATTCCACTCCATCCTCTCTGGGCAACCTCTTTCAGTATTTGAAAACTTCACAAGTTTTTAATTATTCCTAAATTGAGTTCCCTCTGCTTCATTTTGTGCCCGTTGCCTCTTGTCCTGTCACTGGGCACCACTGAGAGCAGCCTGTCTCTGCCCTCTTTGCACCCTCCCTTCAAATATTTTTATACATTAATAAGAACCCCCTGAGCCTTCTCTTCTCCAGGCTGAGCAGTGCCAGCTCTCTCAGCCTCTGGTCATGCAAGGGATGCTTCAGTCCTCTCAGCATCTTCGTGGCCCTTCACTGGACTCACCCCAGTATGTTCACATCTTGTACATTCTTGTACTGCTGTAGGTACCATGGAAAAAGCCATGGAATTTTTGCTTGGTGTCAGTTCTTTGCTTTTGCCACACTCCATGCTTAAATAATAGAAGGAGAGGGGAAAAAAAATTACACTGGGGGAAAAGTAGGATTCAGGGAGAAGACAGGCTTTTGCAGGACAAGCAGAGAAAATAAAGCTTCTAGCAGAGAGGTCCTATCTGCACTCTCCACCAGGACCTGTGGGGCATTCTTGGGAGAGGGGTTTAATTCTCTTTCTTAGTATGCTGCATTTGAGCAGAATGAAGAAAATGGCTTTCCCACATTATTTTTGATTATTAATATATAAGGAAGAAACAAATACACTTCTTAAAGTACAGCTTTTCCCTAAATTTAAGGTCTCACCTTGGTCTTGCACTTTCCCAGACAAAAGTGGCCATGGAACAAGACAGAAATAACATCCATCCTGCAGCAAGGCAGAACTGGGTAAGGTTGCCAGTTAACATCTGGCTGAAGTGCTGACACTTTTGCAAAAATACTTACCAAAGGGAGAATATAATTATTCAAAGCTCATGTGGTACCATAGTTCTTCTAGAGAACTTCTCAGAGAATTTCTCATATAATCAGTAATTTTAAGAACTGGTTACTTCATAGATGTTATTTTTCAGCCTTCAAAGGGTCCTTTTAAAAGATTGGAGAAATCTTTATAAAATATAGAACGATTTTATTTTAGTAGATTTGCTAACATAACATTTAATAAGTTGGCTTTCTCAAACTCGTGATGACTACATTTCACTTTCTCAACTGACCTTTTACATGCTTCACAAAGCACTTGGGTCTTGCATGTATTTATTCTTCTGGTGTGTAGGCAGACAAATATTAGGCAGCATTTTTACTGATGCTGATGAAGATTCTCTCAAGCATCAGATAGGGGTTTGAAATGCTGGGAACTCCAAAAGAACCACGGCCACATTCTGTCACAGCTCTGTTTCAGGCCAGAGTACTCTGAGACTACAGTGACAGGCAGTGCAGAAATCACTAAAATGGTTGTCTGAGGTAACATTTTAAATAGAACTTCCATTATTCACCTGTGAAATAGGATATAGGACGTAGGAATTAACACATTGTTCAACATGACACCTAAAGATTAAGAAAAAAAAAGGGGAGGCAATAAAAAAAGAACAAAAATGTTAATAGAAAAAGATAAAGTTCATCCTTAGAAGCTAAATTGTTATTATTTTTTTTTCAACTACGAACCTTCTGCTCTGCATTTCTTCTGTCTTTTAAATTCCAGTCCTCAAGTCAGTGATCAAGGCAGCTTCTCAACCCATCCAGGTTAATGGGAATCCTAGTGCTAAGTAGAAAGATTTGACCCACGTAATTTTTTATTTACAAGTGTCAAAATTCTTGTGTTGCATTGTCAGCCTTGTCCATATCAATTACGTTTCCACCCCAGACATTTAGCAGGAACCACAGCCACTGCTATGATGAAGGGTAACACCTCTCACATGCTCTTTAAAAGAGTAAGAGTAAAGCTGAATTGAATTTACTGTAACATTAGAGAGACTGACCTTTCTAGAACACAAACAGAGGTCTAAAGCCACTACTACCCTTTAGCCAGAGAAACTGTTGTGCTGGACACTGAAATTCTGCTTCTTCAATTTCAATAAATTACCTCTACAATAAAAAACACTGACAACTATCCCTTGTCAGAGAGAATTAGAAGAAAATTTCAGTTCCAACCTGTGCAGCTTAATTCACTTGCCTAATGCTAATGTATAGGTTCTAGTACGAGAAGAAGTAACCTTTAGCCTTGGGTGGAAGGGTGCCAAATAGCAGCTCTTTTATTAACAGCCAGACCTCGAGTGGTAGGGCACTGTCATGTGAGGACAAGTGTTTTTATAAACCTCTCTCCAAGATTTGACTGCCACATTTTCAGATCTTTGAAAAAGATTTGTCTAAAAAGCATGCAAAGTCCTTGCTGGCAGACAGAAGTGCTGCCAGCAGGGCTGGGTTTTGAAATAGCAGTTATCTTGTGTGTCCAGTTTCTAGGAGCTTCGGTATATAGAAAGATCTCCATATGTTGATGCAAATAATAGAGTTTTTCATCAGGCTTTATGCAGTTCTATTACCTTGTGTAAGAATAAGTAAGAATAAGTAAGAATAAGCCATGTGAATAAGTAAGAATAAGAATGCCAGGTGATTCAACTAAAATTCACTAAAAACCATGTCAATTAAATAGAATGACCACCTATAATGGCAGCAGAAGTGATTAAAAAAGTAAATAAATAAAGATCCTATTGTCACATGAAGCTGTATATCCTCTTAGCATTGAGCATGTTAACTCCTGTACTGATTGAGCTGTGACTGTCACCACCACACCCTTCTTAATCACATGCAAAGGCAATTCAAAAGTAATCATGAAAATCACCCACCTCCTCCTTTCTACAGCATTTATAAGGCTCAGTCAATTATTCCCTTTTGGTAACCCCAAATTAGGGTAAATGCAACCACATGAGGACTAAGAGAGAGCCATCCCAGCTAGGAGCCCTGCTCTCTGTGCTGGCTCCCATGGTATGATTCACTGTGAACTGCTAGCACCCATGAGAACAGGTAAACTCAGCACTCTAAAGGAAAACAGACTATTTTCCATTCAAATGTCTATTGGAGCAAGAGTTTATGTGGCCTTGTGGTTTTTATCTAATGCTAAAATACAGTTTTATTTGGTTAAAAAAAAAAAAAAGGGAAAAATAAGATTCTTTATGAACAGTTAGGTAAAAGCAGCTTCATGCAACAGAAGATATGTGCCTGTCTGAGTTAAAATACTTTTCTCTGTCCTGTTTTGATTTGAGATTGGGTTCTTTAGGCTTTGATGAAGAAACTGTGCTGGGTTATACTTTTGATTTCTCTGGCTGGTTTGTCCAAAGGAGGATCATTTTAGCTGTCATGGGTCAGAAGACAGATATAGTTCTTGGCATGTTACCAGTCACATCTGTTTTCATCCCCATTAGAATGTCTCTGAAAATGAAGAGGTTTTGTTGTCTGAGTTCTTGCTTTAGACTTGTAATAGATTAAAAAATATATTTAATTTTAGGAAACAACCTATTACTATTTAGATTTAAGCTTCAGAGTTTCTAGGCTTTGTGTTTGAATCACGGTTGGTGGTTGGTTTTGGGGTTTTTTGGGTAATCTTGGAATCTTCATCCCTACTGGTTGTATACTATTGTGCTTCTGTTTTGTGATGTAGTAGTCCTCATATTCCAAATAGATCTGAAGGGGCCAAATTTGAGCAGTTATAAGGACAGATGGAAGCGAACAGCAGAACCTGTGTCTCAAAAAATGCCATCAGAAGCACTGAGAGCTCTGTTTAGAGAAGCTGACCTGGTTTTCCACTTCCTTGTAACATGTGTATGCATTTACATCTGCACAAGATAGATGTGGGATGCTTCCATTTGTAGGTGGAAGCATTTTGAACAGGTGTTAGTGATCTTAATGAGCTCCACAAAATGGAGAAACTGACCTGGGAAATCAGCAAACTTTGCTGCGGATAAAGCAGCAGGAACATTAGAAAGCACTGTGAGTTTGGGTCTTCCTAATTCCCTTTCAAGGCTGTAATATATGAGAGGACATTTCCTGTGCCCCTGCCTTTTCTGATGCATTGTAGCTACAGGGCAGAATCTGCCTAGAGAAACAGTTGTGGGTTGGGCTGCTTCTAGATTGCTCTTTTTTCTTTTCATAATAAATTCAACTTACTTTCTTTTAAAATTTGTTTTTCTAGCTTAAACCTAGTAGCATTACTTCTTTTTATAATTACCTTTATCTGAATTTCAACCAGAAGGAAATAGCACAATGATTGGATAATGTTAACCTTAAAAAAAAATCCCTGTTTTTATCTACTTGCTGTTTTTCACTTGTTGCCTAATTAAAGTATTGGATTATTTTAACCAAATTATTTTCTCAATCTGTTATTTGAATTCTGCTGAAAATGTTAGCTTTCATGTGTGTTTAAACCTTTATCTTTAACATACAGATTGAGGTTAGCATTCAGTATTGGATTCACATAATTTAATAGGTAATATAATTCTGGGGAAAAAATCTTGTTCACCCCCAAATGAACTAATTAAATAAACTACTTAACTTCCTAGTGTTGCTAAATTCAGAAGCTGAAACATTCATGTAGTTCTTTGATTTTTCTGTTTGGGTGGCTTTTTTCTTAATACTCTTTGATCCTATATGTAATATCTCAAAAGTGACAGGTGCCCTAAGAAATTGTAGTAGCAAAGTGTGGAATTCAAAGCGAGAGTCTTACCAGTTTGCTGATGACAGTGGAGGAGCACAGAAGTATACCTGTAACTTAAGCTGATCTACTCAGTCATACTCAAAAAAAAAAAAAAAGAGGCAAGCATGCCTGATGCAGACAGAAGAGACGTGCAGGAGAAGGGATTTTTGAACCACATGGCTGACAAGGAGCAACCCCCCCTACCTGGGAGAAGCAACCGTGCTGGAAAACTGCCTCAACCTGAGAAGAAGCTCCAAGAGGCTGTTTGTGTGCTGCTGGTGGAGCTGTGCGAGAGATTCACGTTCTTCGGCATCGTGTGCAACATGATCCTCTTCTGCACTGTCAAGCTGGGCTACCGCAGCTACCAGGCAGCGATTGTCAATATGTGCTTTGTGGGCACCTCCACGCTGACACCAGTGCTGGTGGGCTGGCTCGCCGAGTACCTTGTGGGGAGGATCAAGCTGGTGTGCATCTGCATGTTCCTACACTTCCTAGGTGGGTGACGCCCTGGTGACCGTGTCAGATTTTACTAATTCTCTTGCAGAAGCGCGCTCTTGAGGATTGTGTTTGGCATCTGTTTTCCCCAGCCTTCTCTGACACCTAATTATTTAGCTCCTCCTCTGCAAAATGCGCTGCAGTGCTTTCACCTTCGTAGTTTTCTGAGGCAGTGCTTTCAGGAAGACAAAGCTACGTTTGCGTGTGCACCCTGTGTAGCTGGTGCACAAACTTCCTCTGAAGTGGGTCAGCTGTTGAGAGCATGGGTGCTCAACTCTTAAAATTGGTCCCTTTAGCAAGTGCCTAAGGTTATTGGTGTTTGGCACAAATGCAAGGCTTCAGTCAGAGGGAAATTAGGACCTGCTTCCATGCTGTAGGAGTAAGATTATATGTAAAGGTACAAGACTTTTGTATTTGGACAAAAGTATTTAAGAACATACCAGTATAAACAAACTTTGCCTCAAGTATCCTTAAATATCCTGCACTGAGGGCCTGCCTTCTGTTGGCACATTCTGAATCTTCCCTGGGTATTATTCTGAACACCTTTTACAAAAAAAAGTACTGCTCAAACAAAATGCACCTGTTCTGTAGCAGGCAGTGCATCTCCCATGTACTGGTGGTTACTCTGTCAAATTAAACCAAGTTGATAGAAATGCTTCTTGCTTGAACCAGTTGTTGAGCAAGTCTGATTTCTACAATAGCCAGCCACAATTGTTATTTAGATATGCAACAAAGCAAGTAAAAAAAATCATTCCTGAAATGTTCTTGAGCTGATTGCAAAACCATTATTCAAGCAGTCTGGAAAAATATTCGCTATTTTGTTCCACTGTTTCTTCCCTGGGATTGTGGTTTAAATCTCTTTCTGCCACTTGTCCTTTCAGTGCCTTTCTTAAAGTAGAAGATTGGAGGCACAAACACCATTGGATGCCTTTGGGTATTGTTTTAACTAGAACATTCCTTCCTTTTGAGTTAAATCATTAAACATTCCTGATTAATATATTAGAGTTTGATGCACAATCATAGTTGTGGCTGATGTTGGTGTTGTTGGCACATCAATATATTTTAAGTTTAGTGTCCCTTACAACTTGAAAAATCTATAGCTGATTAAAGCTGAAAGACTTGCTTTGCAGACTAGAAGTGGCAAATGCAATTCATGGCAGTGCTTCTATAGTTAAATTCTTTGAAAATCATATTTTCTATGAAGCTGCTACAGAAAAAAGAAAAATGGAAATTTTCCACGAAAGTTTTGAGAATTTATTTCTTAAATTATGATTCCTATGACAGTTCTGGGGTTTTAGATGATGCAAAAAACCCCTGCACTCCCCTGTGGGATGTTTTGTGGGGCTTTTTGGTTAATTGGTGGTTCAGTTGATAGAAGAACCTGAATCCTTACAAGCATTTAAGAGGAAATTTAGTTTCTTGGGGATCCATAGTGATATTGCCTTGCTTTACATAGCAACATCCAAAATGTTTCTGCCTCTCTACAGAATTTTCGCACTTTTTTGTTGCGTATCTTCGATTTTCCATCTGTCTTCAACATACCTGCTCTAAAAAATATATGTCTTCTTCGCCTGATCCTAATTCCTTTCAAATGACAATTGTCTTTCCACTGCAGGCACAGCGCTGTTACCTGTGGTGTCATTCCCCTTTGAAGACGTTTACATCGACAGGCGACACGTTCTTCACTCCCTTCCCAAAAGGGAGCAGAAAATCGTGTTCTACTTTGCCCTGCTCACAGCCAGCCTGGGAATAGGAGGCGTAAGAGCTATAGTGTGTCCACTAAGTGCCTACAGCCTCGAGGACTGCGGACCAAAGGAACTGCTTTCATTTTTCAACTGGTTGGTAATTTAATGTTGGCTAAGTATCTGTCGGGAATGATAGAGCATTGCCTTGAAATTCACTGCTGAAATTCACAGATTCTGTGGATGGTGGGTTTTGTGTTTTGACCACAAAACTTTTAGATTTTGGCAGGGTTTCCAAGAGGTTCAGTTAAAACTTTTCCTGACTTTTTCCTTTTGCTAATAGATGATAATCTGTTTTGGCCTCCCACAAAAGTATTCAGTCAGAGTATTCAAGATTAAACGAGTTGCCCAAATACTCAAAAGACTTGCCAGCCTATTTGCTGTTGGAACAACATATTCCATTTGGTTTTCTGCCTTTAACATGGCTGTGCCTTTAGGATATTTTGCTGTTGCTCCCTAACAGTGGCAAAATTCAATGAAATTTTGGGGTTTACATCAGGGTAAATTTTTAGCAGGGGCAGGCAGCAGTAGACTGCTGGTTTGCTGGAAGTCAGGATTGCGAGTAGTCTCAAACTAAGCTCAGTGGTAGGGATCTGCTGTATTGCTTCAGCTTTGTTGCTGGGAAGTTCTGGCATCAGAAAAACCACTTAACATTTGTATTTTGGTTGAATGTTTTTATTCTTTAGGAAAAACTGGTCTTAAAGTGGTTCTTAAAAATCAGGGTTTGGATATCTTTTTTTTCAAATTAACTGTTTCTTTCTCCATGTATAATTTTTGATGATTTGTTTGCCCTTATTTTCCCCTCCTGTAGCCCTATAGAGAGTGCTATACTTTCTATGCTTGGTTAAGTTGTGTGGTGAGGAAGTTGAAGTGGAAATCTCCATATTCCTGCTTCAAGGCAGGGTGAAAGAAAGCCCTAAACTGCCCCCTTTTCTCTCCTTTACACGCATGGTTATTAAAATAAAAACTCAGCACATTTGCATATTAACAATGTAATGCTAAAGAATCAATGAAGATCTTGGTGAATCAGATCTCTACCCATTTGGGGATGGCTTTCCTGGCTATTCTTTTTTCCTCCAATTATGTTAGTATCAAAGAGTTTTGAATTAAATCCAAACTTCAGTGAATAAAGTAGCTTTACCAAAGGTGAATGAGACTGTTTAGCTCCTTAGAGCAGATTCTGCCTCCTTGACCTGCCCATAGGAGAGAAGAGGAAAAAAAATCCTTCCTTTTTACTCTATTCTGAGTTTTAATCCTTAATTAGCAACATCATTTTGATTAAATAAGACTCTGGGGGATTAAGACTGGAGAGCAATCAGTTGTTCTAAAAGATGGCTCTGGAGAGTTTATTGTACAGTGGTCTTAGCCATTCAGAATTGTGTTTAATCAAAGTGACATTTCTCAGTGTTGATTACAAAGGAGATATAATATGAATAAAAAGTTCCTTGGGGGAATCCAAATGGGTCAGTTCTTGAAACTTTGGAAATATCAAGAAAGGCACATGTGCAACTCAAAAAAATTAATTTTTGCACTGGAACCCAAGGAGGAGCTGTTGGAATGCAACCTCAAAATTTAGAAGAATGGGGGGTTCATTCTAAGCATTTTTAATCTCATTAAACCCCTCAGAATATAATCACTTTTTCTTGGTAGCCTCTTCTCTCTTGGTGGGTTTTTGTCGTGGGATTGAATTTTAAAATTATATAAAATGAGGTGGCATACTCCTGATGAGTTTGAGTCTGGTCTTAGCCAAGTTCTGTTTAAACAATCAGAATTACTGAATTACGGATTGGGTTAAAAGTCCTGGTAATTGCCTGTTTTCTGATTCAATCCTTCAAGAAGATTGCTTTGCACATCTTAGGGCTTGGTTCTAACCTGCAGTATGTCCTATGGCTCTGACCTTATAAAGAAACAGAATATACCAACTCTAAGTGAAGAAGGGACTTGGATTCTGTTGGATTAAATTTTTCTGCGGCCTTCTGCATTTCCAGGGTTAAGGTTGTGGACTGGTAGTATTTTACAGCAGGAGAAATGCATTCTGTCTGTTGGGGCAGGGAATGGGAGCAAAGGGTACAGTCTAGACTGGGGTGAGAGTTAGCAGAGCTGTATCTTATCCTACAGACTTGCTGTAAAAAACTGCAGAGAACATGGGACCCATGGTGTTTTCCACCCTGGCTCTCTCTTTTTTGTTTCCCTATATTGCAGATTAATTTCTGCCATTTTCCTCAATACACTTTACTTTAACTTTTTAAAACCTTTTTCTACCTCTTTGGGATTTTTTTTCCCCCCCACTTTGTTTTTGCAGAGAACTCCATAGTCATTCTGAAAAAATTTACCTCCTCCTGCAAAGATGTACAAACATAAATACTTCTCAATAAGAATCACCTGGATGTTACTTCTCTAAAGTTTTCACAACAAATACGTTTCTGTAAAATGTTTTGAGAAGATTATTAGGTTTTTTTAGGAAGATGATTAGGTTTATGTGGGCTTGTCACAGTAGCGTTTAAGTTTGTATCTGGACTGCATTCTTGAAATGAACCTCTCAAGTTGGCTTTTGGCTCTCATTGTGAAGAGGCCTCAGAGTGCTGAAGCTTCAGGAAGGAGCTCTTCCCTGCAAGCTGGACAGGATATTGAGTTTGATGGATCTAACTAAATCTGCTCTGCCCTGATGTGAGCTCTGAAACCCTTTATGTAATAAAGGCCCGAATACTGATCTGCTGCTGTCAGTATGATATGAGCACACCCCAGAATCCTCGTAATGTGTGCTGAGGTTAGTTCATCTTTCTTGTTTTGGCTGTAGGGATTGCTAAACACATTGGTTGGCCTTTTTTTCTTCTCATTTTTGTAAGAGGACAGGAACTTTACATTTCAGTCTTCAAGTACGTTGCTACACACCAGTGAAATGTGAACATGCTCTCCTGTACTCCAGGGTTTTCTTTGGATGCTCCTATTTCCAGTCAAACACTCATAGAGTCATGAAGAATGTCAGGTAGCTCATGCACACTTCTTTGGAAAGCTTGGAAAACAGCCACTGAAGCTTCTAACTTATTACTTGTCAGTTAAGGATTGATTCAAAACTTCTACACAAGTTCTAGTCAAGTGAATCATGTAATTATAATTTTTTAAAAGCTTTAGTTGAAGGGGTCAATATTTTTATGTACAAAATCCCTCCAGCTGTATCATCGAGTAACATAATTCCAAATCTTTTGTCCCTGAAGATAACTCTAGATTCATTAGCCCAAATACTCAAGTTCATGTAGCATGCATGAGGCAGAAGTAGCACTGAACAAGAAAAGGAGCTTTGCTCCTTCCAGTTATGTGTATTAAGCTGTAAAATTATGTATTGATGTGTATTTCACCTTTAAATGAAACCATTTTGCTATGGCTCCAGCAAAGGCAAAGGATTCTCTTCTCACTGTTGCTTACAAACTGTAATCTTTGACACATTGGGACAGTACTGCTCAATAACTGTGCTGTTTTCAGGGGTTCCAAACTGCAGTAGACCTATCACTGGTGGTATGCCATCTGCTTCCAGCAGTGTGGGATTTACCCTTTGAATATCTTCTGTGATTAGGAGGGGCTCAGGACTTGCTTTCCAAGCCTCTACTAGCAATTACAGTCTCAGAAAATTGTGTTGGGGAACCTCCTTATCAAGATATTCCAGAAGCCAACAAAAATTCAAGCTGAGCCTTGCAACTAATAACTGCTAAATCAAATTTTAATATTTCTTATATTTATTAACATTTAATATTTCTTAATGAAGGGGCGGTGGCATTAAGACATTTTTCTCTTAAGCTTGAAACATATGATTTGATGATATTTCATGCACAAGATTTGTTACCAGATATGAAATGTGTAAATGGTAAATGTTGATGTATTTAATTAATGTCACCCACAAGAATATTTCCAGTACTAGACTGATAATTTGTTCAGCTCTACTGCCTTAGTACACTTACTTTAATCATATACCTCTTGGAGCTGAGACATTTGAGTGAAAATCTGTTTTAATTGCTGTGTTAATGTGTGCATGGTACTGATGCTGTCCATGATTACTACACTTAACCATGCCTTTAATTGGATGTTTTAATCTTCTGTAAAGGCTTTTATATTATTCAGCCTCTCCACTTTTCTCTCTCTTGTCTCTGTGTACCAGGTTTCACTGGCTGGTTAACTTGAATTCAGCAGTTGTCTTTGTCAGCATTTCTTACATCCAGCAGTCTGTGGCCAGGAACCTTGGCTTTCTTATCCCATTTGTATCTGGGCTTATGGCTATGATCACAGTTCACATGGTTCGGGGTGAAATGATTTACAAACGCAAAACAGGTAAGAGGCAACTCTGTCTTTAGGAAATATCTTTAGAGATTACTTTGACAGAAGAAATCAACTTGCATATCTAAACTATTTCTTCCATAACTCTGTCCTGTTTGGTTGGAGACCCTTGGGTTTTAGCCCTCCAAAATCTGCATGTGAGAACTTATATCCATCCTCTGTAAAGACAAACCTGGAGATTGTGGGTAGGCTGTACAAGTGGGAAGCAGTGTCTGGTAAACTCAAGTATGTTTTCTGTCATGCCAGGGCACGTGTCACAGCCTGTGCCTGCGCAGGAAGAGCTGTACTATGCCTGCTGCTGGTGGAATTCATTTTGTCACATTTGGTTCAAGCTTTTGTCTCCCCAACCCCTTACATTCCAAAGGAAAGGAGTGGCCATGACCATCTTTGAGACCAGGTCAGATGAGCCAGGGCACAGCCGTGCTGCTGCTTTGTTGAGCTCTCTGCTGGGCTTGTCATGGGGCACTTGGCGCATCTTCTGATTTCAAACCTGACTGGGTTCAAACCCTTGCAGAGCAGTAACACCACATTACTGCTTCTTATTCCCTGTTTGTGAATGTCCAACCTCTAGTGTAGGGCAAAGCAAAATAACATTTCTCTAACCTAAAACATTTCATTACAAGCTCTGCCAATCAATTGAGCTGATACCAAATGTTCTGTTACCTTTTATTTACTACTGAAACTGTCTCTGCTTTGAGACGAGCCCCAAGTCCCACTTGTTTTCTGGTTAGGTTCTTAGTCAAGCCACCCTGGAATTCTGCACTTTATTTCTTTTATTCTTCAGATTTGGTCTTAAAATTACCTAGGTCTGAAACTTAAACATCATTTACAATGAGTGGTGAGAATAGTTGCCTAGTACAGTCCTAGAGAACAGTAAAATCTCTACCAATTCTGTGTTTGCAGGTTTTGATATGCTATTTCAGATTTTATTCCATAGCGGCAGCAGGTTAATATTACACAGCCAGGGAGTTTTAAATATTAGTTTATCTAATAAAATGCCCTTATTTAGTACTTTAAAGCAAGTGCTTCCAGTAGGTGTCAATGGATATTTCTAGAAAATTATTTCCACATCAGAGATACTAGGGAGACATTTTCATTCTGCAATCTTAGTTCACCTTGATTTTTGGGAAGTATTTATTTATAGATAGCCAACTTAGTGTAGTGCTTCAGCACTGGGAGAAGCAGAGAAGTGCCATAACCCCTATTTGCATGGATGGCAGTTTGCCAGAGGTAAATGAACCTGTATTCCCAAGCCTGATGCTAACAGTTTTGTGCTCATTCTGCTTCTATTTCATCTGAGAACCAAGTTAGCAATTCCTGAACCCAGTAACCAGTGAAGAAGTTTTAAAATGCCAAGTACTAGACTGGAAATTCCTCTTCTGTCCTGCATACTACTTGGAAGACCTGAGACAATACTTGTAGCTTTGAAATTCATCCATGAAAATTCTCTGAACTCATCAACTGTTTTCTAAACTCCTTTTCCTTCTCACTTTGCTGCTGCCCTTCCCTTGCCACTGGACTTCAGCAGATATTCAATACACATTCAGTAAATGGAAAGAAAAAACAAAGGAAATTAATACTTTACCTGCTCAACCAGAGAAACACATTGTGGTGTGATAAATAACTGGTAATAAAAGGCACTCTTCTCTGTGGCTGTTGGACAGGATTGCTTTTGTACCAATTAGGCTGTGAACCAACTGGGTTCAAAAAAAATGTTTTTAAACAAATCCAGACTGTTATTACCTTTCCCCTCCCTAAAAACACATAAAGGTGAGTATACCAGCTTACATTTTCCCTCCCAAAGTGTTTTGTCTTGGCTTGTTTATTTTGGCAGCAGGCAGAAACATACCAATGTCTAATGTCTCTGATTGTTTGCAGACAGTTCCCTGCTGACGACTTTTGGGGTAATTTTCAGTGCCCTGAAAACGTGCTGTGTGCGGTATCGCTACTTTAGCACGGGCGTGACCAACTGGCTGGACCATGCCAAGGAAAACCACGGTGGCCAGTACAGTGAGACTCAGGTGGAGGGCACAAAGTCACTCGCCAGACTCTTCCCACTGTTCACTTTCCAGATTCTGTACAGAACGTGCATTATGCAGGTGGGTACACAGCTTTTAAACAAAGACCCCGCAATAGACTGTGATGCATTGTTTAATACCGTGTCTCTAGGTGTGTTTTTTTCTAACTGTTGCTTTGCCAGCTGAGCAGCCTTGCAGAGTAGCTTTAATTGCCTAAGAACAGACCTTGCTGTAGCCTCTGATCTCCTCAAATAATGAAAATTGACTTGGTCAAGACTCATTAAGGGGCTTGTGTGAGGGCTTGCTACTCCTTTCTTGGAATCTTTTTACTGGCTGACCCATCTTGTGTGAGAGTCCTGTGCTCCTCATGATGCCATGTCACAGTTACCAACACTGAGACCCAGGCTCAGTATTCCTGAAAAATGTAATTTTCCAATCTCCTAAATGTTCCCTCACTTTTGGGGAGAGGTAGAAAGTCTTTATTTGCTGTTTTGGTTGCCTATTTCTCCTACTGTTTTGACAGGTTTGTGTGGCTGTTGTACCTACGGTGGAAGTGGGTGGGTTTCCACTCGTGGAAAGCAGCAGTCCTTTCACAGCCCGTCAGGCTGTGTGGTTCTTTCCACTTTTGAGCGTGTGTGTGCGTTATAAATGTAAATGTGTCAAGAAGCTCCTTAAGCTGACGTGATTCCTTCAGATTCCTTTCTGTCTGGATGATCCTGGCTAGGCAGGAGCTGGAGGTGGCCTGCCCTTTGGCAACTGGAATAACAAGTTTATGAGCTGGCTCGGAAATTCATTTTTAGTCGCTGGTGTTAAAATGCTGCTTAAGGAAATGCTTACGAGTATGTGGCATATACTGCTTCACTGACACTTCCTCTTGCCATCATTCTCTGTTCCCATCCGTCTGCCTCGTTCTTTCTCCTCTTCCCTCCCCAACTCCTCCCCTCCCCCCAAAAGCACAAAAAATCCTAAGCAAACAAAAAAATAAAAACCCCATTCAAAACCAACAAGCACACATACATGACCAAGGTTATGCATTAGTGACCTGGTGACAATTAAACAGTTATTATAATTTATAAAGTTTATAATAAAGTAGTTATCTAGAAAATATAGATGTCTTTCCACTCCTGAAAGAAATTAATCCTTTGGCAGAATTTCCAATAAGTTTAAGGCTCTTTCTCAAACTAAGAGATAGATCAGTATCTTTTTTTGTAAAGATTAATAGTATTTTCTTCATATTAATAATTTAACAGCTTTCAGCACCTGTGATTCACATCAGTGATATTTTAATTCCTATTAAGAAGTCGATTCTTATTTGCAATAGGCATTGGAAAAAAGGAACCAACAAAATTTGACTCAGTTCTAAACACACATGCTTCTGTTGCTATTTATTCTCCCTTTTACAATTTATATTTCCTTTTGGAGGTGGAATGTAGGTGAAAAATATTTTTGCTGAGAGCTAGCATTTGAGTAATTCTTGAGCACTGAACAGACTCCCAGTGGGTAGGGCTGACTATAACCATTGATGAGAAACCCTACATGAGCTCAGTTAATAGCTATACGTTAATTTTCCAACAGCTATAAAGCAGCAGTATTCTACCTGGGTTTGAAATTACTGGTCATACTGAAGAGTGTGCAGGATGCTGCAGGAATCCAGAACTCACTAAAAACAGAGGCAGGGTAAAGAATCCAGTTCTAGGTTGACTTCTGTCATGACTGTACTCTGTGAATTGCTCAAGTTGGAGTTTCCCAGTCTGTAAAATAGAGTGGATTATGGCTCCCTGCTGCACATGAAATTAGTTCCTCAAGCTTCCTCAAAATAAACACAGACAAAAAAAAAAAAAAACCAAAAAAAAACCCAAAAAAAAACCACTGAAAAATCTGTAAGTCTGTTAGTAGAAGCCATCAGGGTTTTGATTTTACACTTTTTAATAAACTCAACAGGTCTTCTGTGTAGCCTCATGCAAGCAGGAGGAGTTATTTGCTTTTGCAGTGAGAGAGTCTTACAAATCTACTTAATTGTGTACCCTGTTGTCTGCCACTGGGAGGTTCCTCATCTGCTTCTTTCTGTCTTTGCTTTTCCATTCCCCCAAGTAAAAGGAAGTCCTCTATAGGTGCTCTGGCTGTGAGCTGCACTAAGCTGGTTCTAAGGCTGTACCCAAATCTTCGTTCCCTGTAGCTTTTAAAGTGCTGGCAAGAGTGTCTTAAGAACGACTCCTACCTTCAGCACACAATCATAAGTCAAAAATCACTCTGTGCCTTGCAATTCTAAAATAAAATAACTCTGCATTTTGCTGTTTTAAGATTTTGCTCTGTTAAACACTGTCTGGGTGAAGTGACTGAAGTGTTGTGTGGAACCATTTAGTATATTGACTGATGTCTCTAATTAGGGGTGATCAAATAAACTTATAGACTGTTGCTTAATTTGTTAAATGTAGGAGAAAATGTTGTAAAAGAGGAAGGTTAAGTTCTGGCAGAGAACAATATTGTCACTGTCTGAAAGGCTTTATTCATGAATGAGCATTCCTTTTTTTGCCAGAAGATGTTTGGTTTAATGTGACTTCTTCAGAAGGAAAAACTTGGAGAGGTTTCCAAATATGGTGACAATCTTATCCGTGGATTGTGGTTTTATCCTTCAATACAGATTCCTTCAGGATATTATCTCCAAACCATGAATTCCAACTTGCACTTCAGTGGATTTGTCTTGCCAGTTGCAGCAATGAACGTGATAAGCATCGTGCCACTACTGATTCTTGTTCCTATTTTGGACTGCATTAACTCATGGCTCTTTAGCTCCAAGGACAATGGACATTCTCCAACAATTTACATTGGTATGTAAAAAATAAATAGAGGTTTAATACGCTTTCTGTTTTTGAAAGAGAAACTTCAGTGTGATGGGTGATCCTGTACAATTATATCTAACTATAAATGTGAAGATGGACTTGTTTTAGGATGATGCTCACAAGTAAATATGTTTCAAAGGAATTATTGAAAAAAACCAGTCCTGAAAACACCTAACAGATAATAAGGAAAAATGCATAGGTTTTGTGTAGGAGAGACTCCTCTGACCAGTAAAAATTTTGAGGCACACTCCCAAATACCTAGGGGTCATCCTAAGGAATTGGTGTTGGAGAGAAACAGTATCAACTATTCATGCCTGAGAATTACTTTGACTTGGTTATCTTCTATGTGTTTCTTTATCCATTAGCTTTTGGAAAGTTGATTTACAAAGACTTTTTTAGAAATTAAAAAGTCCTTCAGTTCGTTGCTCTCTGATACTGGATGTGTTGCTCAAAATGATGAGTCTGGATTCAGAGAACTCAGTTATGAATAAAGACTTTGTTTTGCTGTGATTTTTATGCTGTAAGTGCATTGTTGTGAGGACTGCAGCTCGTAAGAGGAAAATTGTATTACCATTAGTGCAGTTTCTTCCAGACTCCGCAGTTGCATCATAAATGAAATAAAAGTATCTAGGCTAATTCTGTATGTGCAATAGGCATTTTTAGAATGGACGAGCAAAAGAAAACATGCAGAAAACCGTGCAAAACAAATGGGTGTGTATCACTGCCTGCTGTTCCCATTGAACAGGCTGAATATTTCACAGGTGGAAGGTTACTTGGAGAGGTTACAGCCTTCCTCCCCAGCACTAGAGCTTTTGTTAGAAGATCTAATATGAGGTAATTGTTCAAGTGTTTAGTATTTTCGTTATTAAAATCCTTGTTGTACATTCAGTCACGGCAAAAAGGGAACTCCAAAGGTGAAGTGTTACCTCTTTCTCACAGATGTGGTAAAAGGAAGTCTACCCTGTTGTAGACTGACACTCATTTCAGAGAAATTCACAGCCTAGAAGCAATGATAACTTTAATAAGAGTTGGGCTGCCTTCTCTTGACACTGATGTGGGTTTTTTTATTTATTTGTTTTTTCATTACCCCCAAACCTCTTATGTTCTAGGATCTGAAAGGGTCTTCTGCAACACTCTTCAGATGTCAGCCACATGTAGTACCAGCAGTAAAGCAGCTTCCATTCTGTATTCACTTAAAACTATTCCCTTTCGTAAATACTCTCATTAAACTTCCTACATTTTTTATCTTCCAGTCTGCATTGCAAACCTCAGATGAAAATATTTATAAACCGCTATTTTCTCAGTGTGCTGCTATTAATTCAGTGCCCCATGGCAGGCAGCACAGTGAGTACTGACACACACAGAGGTATTAATCTGACTAAATTAGCCTAATTAAGAGTGTTATTAAGTTTTATACAAACCAGAAGCATATAACACAGCAGGTTGCAATTAGCCTAGTTTTTAAAATAACATCTGCATTAAAACACAAAAAGCACATTCAGATAATCATTTTCCTTTAAACCATGGAAATTTCAAGTTAGTATTAATGTTCTATCCTGTTATGTTGAACAGCAGTAGAATATATGCAGTGGTTTAGTCTTAATAGGTTCATTTATCAAAGTAGCCTCCTGTTAGGGGTGATAAACTACCTGAGGCATAAAAATACCTGTGAGTACAGGCAATGGCTTCAGATATCCAAGTATATGACTGCACCTGCAAGTATGGTAGACCTCTAAGTGCCAATATTTTTGCCAACAGTTAATTAGGTTCTCAATTATTTTCAGCAACAAAATTGGAAGTATAAATAGGCAGTTGGTGTTAAGCCAGCCTATAACTATATTTTAATTCAACTCTTGTAAGAAGAAGAAATTTAAATAGTTTCCTGGAAATTTTCAGTATGTTAAGGATAACAGTTTTCAAGGATGAACCATGTAGACAATGTTGAACTGAAATATCTGATTGCTCTGTATTAAGGGTCTACATAAATACTGTAATCTGTTACTCTCTCTGTAGCTGTTGGTCTATTCATAAATTAGATATGACCTAAAAAACGTTAAAATCTTAGCATGAATTTAGATCGTGTCCCAAATATGTTGAGTATCTGGACCTCCTTATGAATAATATGAGTATTTTATAGACTTAAAGTTTTTCCAGTTTCCCAGTTGTATATTTTTGGGTTTTTTTGTTGGTTGAGGTTTGGTTTTGGTTGAGTTTTGTTACATTTTATGCTGCTTCATTTGGTCAGTGATGTAGAAGGTTCAGTAGAGAACTGAAATTGTGTGTCTGCTGGATAGTTGTCCATCTGCCACAGGCAAGAGGCTCTAGAAGGCAATGCCTAAAGCATAGAAGTTCTTTCTATAATGTTCTTCATGCCTGATTTTATTGGAATATTGTCTTAGTCTTGGATTTACTCCATCCATGAAAGATATGGAGGACAGCTCTCCATACAGCACACAAAAGCAAGGCCCCAGTCTGATTTGAGGTGATTTGGAGGTTGATGATGACCATTTCTCCCTGAACACATCCTACTTTGCACAGCACAGCTTTTTAACATTCTTTACTCAGGATGTGAGGTCAGGACTCACAAAGGTCCAATACAACCTTAGTCTCTGGATAATATGAAGAACCTTGTGCCAGAATCACCCCCGAATGTTACCGAAACAGCCTGTTCTCCTATAAAACCAGAGCCTCAGACAAGTCATTCCAAGCCACTTGTTTTAAAGAAAACTGAAGGGAGAAGAGTAAAGGCAAAAACCATATCTCCAGGGGTCTTGGTTTCTTCCTCTGCCACATAAAGTCTTGAGAGGAAAAAAAAAAAGTTGAAATTTTGGGCACTCAGGGGTTACTTTTTCTGAAATGTATTGGCTTTTAGCAAGGAAAATGCTTCAAGTACAGCACTGTTAGGAATACTGAACTGCTGGAGGTTTCTTTAGTACCAGCATAATTTTTCACTAGGAGAACTCTTGCTTTCGATGACTACAAGAAGCTCCTTGAGGGCTTTATACCTGGCTTTGATAAGGTGCATTGGCTAGAAAACGCTGTTCAATTCCCTCCTGTCATCAATTTTCAAGCAATAATTCATCAATATTCTCATTAAGCACTAGAGGAGCCTAAACAGCAAAACTGCTTCCAAGGCTCAGGTTAGGCAGTGGAGGTAGGATATTTAAAGCTGTGAACATACAGGAAAGCTGTACTAGAGGAAGGGTGTGAGAGTTTGGTGCTGAGAGAAGAAACACAGAGGCCTGCAAAAACCTAACAAGGCTAAAGCCACTTAGCTATAAGAGTTTTTCATCTCTTTCTGTCCTGACACTAAAAAAGACAAAGTGTATCTATGTTATAAATATGAAACAAAAGCTTTTGGCTGTTGGTGTTTAATAAGTGCAACAATTACCAGTCATGAAGGCTTTGTAAGAAAAACATAGTCCAAGCATTTGAGCCAAAACTGTCAAAAGCAACCAAATTCTCCTCACATTATGGCTTAGAAATGCTGAAAAATCAGAAATGTAGTCAAAATCAATGGGAGCTCAGTCCCATGAGAAGTACAGGCAATTCAGGTTCAGAGACTTACTTGGAAACTTTGCTTGCTTTGTTTTTCTTTTTTGAGAGGATACAACCATTTCATACTGTCAACATCAAGTAATATAAAATAATATCTTTTAATAGTATCCTCTATGCAATGGTTGAAGTTTGGGGTAGTTGTGATACACCTGAGTTTTGGAAGAATTTCCCACTGCCTGATACCGTTCCTACCCATTCTCTTGTGGTATTCTGGAAGGATATTTGCCTTTTCTTTCTTTTCTCCTTTCTTGCCTCCCTCAATCTGCAAAAAAAAAGTATAAAGTCCTTCTTTGACTTTGGTCTTCAGAAAAGCTTTTCCTCTCTCATTTTATCTGCACTCTAAAATTGCCTCTGTGCTGAGCTGGTTTCTTTTTGCCATATATATATATGCATTGTTGTGAGGACTGCAGCCATATATATATATATATAGCAAGCACTCTTTATTCATGTTTATGTGTTCAGAGAAAATGATTTAGGGTGGGGCTAGGAAGCTTTCCTTGCATTTCTTAGAACTTTTCTTCACTCTAAACGTGTGATGGTCCTGTAACCACGGCCTTGCTGAATGCTCTCTGTGCTCTTCACCCAGTCGTAGGTCACTTATTCGCTGCACTTTCCGTGATGGTTGCTGGCTTCTCTGAAATACACCGAAAGCACTTCCCTCAGGTGGAGCAGACGCTCTCCGAGGAGGTTCTCCTGGTCTCCT
The DNA here is from genome assembly GCA_013397975.1 of Machaerirhynchus nigripectus. Taxonomy (NCBI): domain Eukaryota; kingdom Metazoa; phylum Chordata; class Aves; order Passeriformes; family Dicruridae; genus Machaerirhynchus; species Machaerirhynchus nigripectus. The sequence goes on from VZRQ01004333.1 coordinate 618,467, forward strand.
CCATGCCTTGCTTCCACTTAGCTCCTCAGTACATCCTGCTTGGAGTGGCTGAAGCCTTGGTAACTCCCTCCTGTAAGTAAAATCAAATAGGCTAAAGCAAGAGTGTCCCAATTCTCAGAGAACTATATCAGCTTCCTAAAAATAATTACTGTCATCTGATATTTTATCCCTGGATCTCTTCCACGGGCTTAATGAGCAGATCTGTGCTTTACCTGCTTCAGAGAAGCATAATTTATCTTGCTGGCTGTAACTCAGGATGGGTGGTGATGTTCCAGATTAACTGGAAGACAGCACAGTCCTGTCGGGTCCCCGCGGGGCACAATCCCCTGCTTGGTTTTGAAGCTGAACCTGCTTCAAGCAGGGGCTGGACTGGATGAGCTCCTGAGGTCCCTTCTGACCTGAACTCCCCCGTGATGATTTTATTGACGTGGAACAAAAACGCACGTGAGAGCTGAGCTGTGCTTATGCTCTGTGACCTCCTTAAAGGCCACGGTCAGAGTAGGGTGAAGCAATTTAGCACCTTTCATTTGTGGGCCCAGCTAATAGAATTATTACGTGTTTTTCACTGGCACAGGGCATATGTGGGCAGGTAACAGTGACAGGTTAACCTAGAGAATGGTGTAGGCAGCTGCAAGGTTTTTGTTAGTGCTCCAGTCGGGAGTCACGAGAACGTGCCTCCACAGATCATCATGTCTGAGCTTGTGACATGGAGCCAGAGATGAACACTCCTGTTTTTCAGAGCACAGGCAGAGCTCAGCTTCTGCCTGCCACGCACACATTATGTGTATCCACATAGTCTCTTGATTGTGAGTCTGAACCTTTTCTGCTTTCCGTGATTTACTTTTCTGTGTCTACACTGACGTTTTTGAGTCTTATTTTCTTCTAAGGAGCATGCAGAGTGCTTACCAGTGTTTTGCCTTGCAGAGCTTTAAAAAAAACTGTTAGTATTATAAAAATAATCTAAGAAACATTCACTTAGAGACACGGGTAAAGTAATTGATGGGCTGATCTCTGCAGGCATTTAATTCTATGGGTTGAGTGTCTCTTGTTCCAGTACAACCCCAGAAATGTTCAGGTTTTTATTTAAGAGCAGGAAATAACTTCAGTGTCTCAGCTTCATTCTTATACTCTGAGACTACTGAGAGCTGTGGGTCACAGTCTGTCACTAAAAAGGTAATTTTCCCTAGTTTTAAATACTTAGCACTTTCATAATGCCTCTTCATCTGATAGCTCTCAAGTACTTAACTGAGACAGGTTTCTAGGCAGGTAATTTGGTTTCTAGGTTACAGGCTAAGTGTAACTGAAAACTGTGACCTTCTCTGTTTAGCTTAACAAAAAAAAAGGTTAGGAGGTGACTTGCTTACAGTCTTCTCATGCAAAAGCATGAGAAGAATATTGCTGGTAGAATAAAGCTTTTCAGTCTAGCGCACTGGGACACAACTGGAGTCCAATGACTGGAAGATTACATTAGCCTTTAGAAAAGAAATAAAACTCCATCTTGAGGGTTTNGGATTGTGGTTAGAATTTCTTAGGAAGAAAACTGTCCTTCCCCATTTAAGTAGAGATTAAGCATCGTGCATGGAGGTGCAAGTAAGAGGTGTGACTTAAGAACCCAGCTAAATGGGACTAAGTCTGAACGTGAGGCTTGCATATAGAAAGCTAAAGGGAGGTGCTTAAACCAGCATATTGCTGTAGCTGTTGGGGGAGAAGGCCTCCATTCACTTGCCCACAAATTGGTGTCTGGCCCTGTTTGTCATGGAGAGTCTTGGCTATGCAGGCAGGGCAGGCAGGCTCTCTGCAGTCTGTGACCTGCAGCTGCTGCTGGACAAGAGCCTGGTTTTCCCCCAGGTCTTGCACTGTGTCAGACAGCCCTGTGCATGTGGCTGAGGTCCTCTGAATCCTCTCCAGCACCCCTAAGCCTCTGCATTCAGGCTTCTGAACTGAGCTCTAGCTTTCTACTTCAATCTGAACTGAACTGCTGTTCAGGAACTGTTCAGTGGATCTCCATGGATTTTAATGACAGCCTAGACACTTACAGAGTTGTTTCACCTTTCTTGATGTTTTACTGCCTTTCTTATGCATAAGGTCAAATTCAATTATCACAATAATTTACTGCACCTGAAAGTACATGATCCAAGCTGAACAGGGAAATGTTCACTCTCTTAAGCAGAGGGAAGAAAGGAGATATCTCATTTCTGAAGGGCTTGGTTAGAGAAGTTAGATTTGGCACATTGAACTCTTTATCTTCATTAGGACCTCTCTTACTGGGATTGTTCAGCCTGGAAAAGAGAAGGCTTCAAGGTGACCTAATTGTGTCATTTCAGTACTTGACAAGAGCCTACAAGAAAGATGGAGAGAGATTATCTACAAGGGCATGTAGTGTCAGGACAAAGGGGAACGGCTTCAAACTGAGAGTAGATTTAGATTAGATATCAGGAGGAAATTCTTTACTGTGAGGGTGGTAAGGCCCTGGCACAGGTTACCTACAGGTAACCAGAGAAGCTGTGGCTCTCCCCTCCCTGGCAGTGTTCAAGGCCAGGCTGGGCTCTGAGTAACCTTGTTTAGTGGGAGATGTACACAGCAGTGGGGTTGGAGCTGGGTGACCTTTAAAGTCCCTTCCAACCCAAGCTATTCTATAATTTGGTCCCTGGTACTTAGAACTGTGTTCATACAATATGTGTCATTCTCTTATTGGTAGGAGTTTTGAATAATCATCTGTTTCAGGTGGCATGAGCACCTCTTAGAATAATATCAGCATTTAATGTTCCTCTACCACTAAGAAGTCTTAAAAATAAAATAAAACAATGGTATTGCTCTCCTCCACACTGCTACAAAGTTCTCACAAGCCTTTGACAGGCTGAATTTGTAACCCTAGCTTGGTGTAAACCACAAAACTACAGCTCTGTTAGTTAGAGGATATATTGGGGATGGCTTTGCCCACTGATGAAATGCAGTAGTCTCCAGGGGGAAATGCAGCAGCTGTTTAATAGTTCCCAGCAGCACCGTGGGGAAAGGGAGGATTGGAGTAGGCTATTGAAACAGCAGGGCAATTTGGGTAAGTAGGATGCAATTACCTAGGCTGAATTTGACCAAGATGCATGTTTTGCACCCCTGCTTTTAGAAGGGAGGAACAACCAGAAACTTTTTAAGTCTTTTAGTGGCTCAAGTTAGCTGTACAGTGCTGCAGACTGCTGCATCTGCAGATGGTGTCCCAGGCTCACCTGCTTTCTCTTGCCCTCGGGCCTCTGGTTCCTGTTGTGACTGAGGAAGAAAACACTGTCCGTGGTATTTTTTCTTCCATGTGTTTTCAAAGCTCTCATTTGGATATCCAAATTAAAAACAGTGAAAGGTGGTGATTGTAAAGATCCATTTGTATTTAGAGGTGCTTCAGGCAACTCAGCATCCAGACAGGATCCTCTGCTGGCAAGTTTTTCAAGCTGGAGGTCATTCTAATTCAACTGATAAAGCAGGTGGGGAGACTGGGGCTGGGTGAAAAAGTGTGGATGAGAATTCAAGGAGTGAAATTAGGAAACAAAAGTTTTTGATGGCAAGTGAAAATTGCACAAAGAGAACAGCTCTCATAAAGTCTTGCTGTTGCAGCCAAATTACAGCTGGTGGGATTATTTATAGTCACCCATGCTACAACAGCATGCTACAGCTTCCCCTCACCACCAAAGCTGTTGCTGCCTCTGGTTTAGCCTTCTGGCAAGAAAGTGAAGAATGAGGTCTTAAAAGTGAGTCAGTGAGCCTGGGGGTTGCACTCTGGGGAAGAGGAGCATTGTCCAGCCTTAAGGTAAAGCAAGCTAACTGTCCAAATTAAGGCAGAGCTCTAGATTTTGGAAGTATTTACTTCCAAATAGTGGCTGTGCTGCCCTGGCTCTGGGATAGAAGGTCCTGCTGTTCTGCAGTTAGATATCACATCTGTTGTCTTCATGCTCACTGACTGTGGTGGTGTTTCTCTGCTCCTGCTTATGCCTGAGGTTTTAAAAGGTGCGAGCAACTGTCTGGGTGAAAGATCTTGGTGTGCTTGTGGAATGTGGAGAGTTGTATGGGCATGGTTTCTTACAGGTACTCATTTAAGCACTTTAGATAATGCTTTGTTATAGGGTACATGCTAACACATCTGATTGCTCTTCTGCAGCAAGTACAGCCTCTGTATAAAACATGGAAATTCACTGATAGAGATGGTTTGAATTTTTTTTCTGTGTTATTTATGTCCTACCATCATTTAACTCTTTTTTCTTTTTCTTTTTTTTGTTTTGTTTTTTTTTTTAACCTGTATCTGCTTCCTTTCTAAGGTTCCCTACTTTCATTCCGGCTTGTGCCTAAAAGAATGAGAGGGATTTCCATGCATTTTTTAGCTCTCTTTAATGGAGTTGGCTGCTTTATGGGAGCTTTCTTTGTTCAGACAGCCCACGCAGGCACTCAAGGTAAGACTGTGCTCATGGCGGGTGTTCCTGAGCAGTTTTCTAATATTATTGATTTGGAGAATCAGGCAGCAGAATTAAAAGGGATGCCAAAGTTTTATTGATTTGCTCTCACAATTAAGATGGAATTAAGATAGGAAATAGCCTTCCAGCTGTATTCATCCAATTTTAATGAGTCATCTTAGTTTTGATAGTCGGAGTAATTAGAGGATGGCATCTTGCAGGAAGGCCTCCTGTCCAATCTCTGTACTTCTGTTCTGGAAGACCAAAAATAAATTGGCTGGGAAGCACCATTTTATGTTCACGAAGAAGTATGTTCATGGTATTCACACTTACATGAAAGCCTCTGGCCTCGAGAGCAAGATTGGTGCTTTAAAGAATGGAGAGTATTCCTTCCTGTCTGTCCCACTGTGTTGTAGAGGAAATGAGGTTGGGTTGAGGGTTTCAAAGCTGCCTGGGCAACTCATTCTCCTGGACCCACCAGTTCCCTCCTGCCTTCTTTACACCTCTGCCTTTGCCCGGCTGTTGGAAGAGCCAGATTCTGTGACAGTACGGTCTCAGTGTGGGCTTGCCCTTTTTGCAGGTGAATGCTGCAATTCCCAGAGAACTTCCTGTTTCCCGAAGGAGTTATTTCAGATTCACCTCAGCCTTCTGTTGAGGTGTATTTAGTGTAAGCCCTGAACTGGAGTTTTTGCTGGGTCATTGACTTTCAAGATAAGCCAGGAATTTCTTGAAGTCATTTTTCCTTTGCTGATGAATCTTTGTTCAATACAGAAAATACTTGTTTCATGAGTAAATTTAACAAGTAAAGGAGCTGAGTTCTGGAACTGAGGGACAGGCATCCCTTTGGCCAGAAATTTGAAATAGTCCCATGTGCTGAAGGAATATTTCTAAAGATGCCATCGATAAGCTCTGGTGGAACTGTTACAGAGAACTGTTCTTTAGAGACCACAATTGCATGATATCATTGCAATTGCCACGGCTGCAGGATTTTGTAACTGTTTAGGGTTAAAGTTTTGGGTTCTTCTCCTTCCCATGTAAAGAATCATGTAATTTAAAAACAAGCAAAAGTGGGTGTTTTGAAAGTGTGACAAGAAATTTTTATTCCTGCTTGCAAGATCTGAACAAACAAATGATGCTTTGACACGCAGTCCCGTTTTTGAGTTAAAAATTCAATTAAAATTTTATTGCGAGGTATAAAAGCATCACCTGGAGATGGGTAAAAAACAGGAATGTTTACACAGATGAATCAGGCAAAGAACTATTAAGCACCAAGGCATCCAGTGTGGAGAAGTGAGCTCCCTGAATATCCCCCAGTGGAAAAGGATTTTCATTATTGTGAGTTCACTGTAATATGGGGTCAGTGAAACAAACAATTTAAGAAAGACTGTGTTGCTGATTTTTTTTCTTTCCCACCAAAGTAGGGAAACATTAATTTTTATGAAATTGAAATATTCAGTGAAAATGACATATTTTACTCCAATTTGATTTTGGAAGTAATTAAATAATTATAAAATAATTAAGCATAATGTCAGCACCAAAATATTTTGCCTGTGTTGTGTCACTATTATGTAATTAATTTCTTTACAGAGTATTTCTATACGAAGTGATAGAGGAAACCAATTTTTTGCATTTGGTTTGCAATTTAGTAGACTTTTGTCTGGCTTTCTATCAAGATGATCAATTCTTTTTCTGTGAGTCTGGATGAAATAATTTAATTGATTCAAAAAAGCAAATGTTCTTTTCTTGCCAGAAATACTGTTTTAACTGAGATTGCAAATTCTTAGCCAGGTTGAGACCAAGAAGGCTGAACTCTCTATAATTCTCTACAGGCTGCAGTTGCCATGTTCTAACCCCTTTTTCTCAAGATTTTTGAGCAAACTGAAAAATTTCCTGGCTGGGATATTCCTCGCTCTTAGAAAGTTGGGTGGCAAACTTTTCAACTTAGCTTTTTGGTGGGTTTTTTTTTTTCCCCAAAGCTACAACTTACGTCTTTGTTTAACTTTGTCAGACCTGCTGTTCCTGTAGGTGGAACTGACTGCACCATTATCTTGAGCAAAAGTCACTCTGAGATTTCCAAGGGAAGCAGCGACAGCCTGCATTCAGATCCAGGTGCTGTAATGGGAGTGACTGCTGCTAAGCAGGAAAAGTCCTCTGCAAAACTTGAAAAGCTTTAGGGAAAATAAAGTGAGAAACGCTCAGTGATTGCTCTGTTGCTCTAGTCAGAAGAGTGTTAGAGATTACTTGCCCTATTAATGTGTAAACAACATATTACTGGGCTCTCACTTTTTATTTTTAAAAATAGTTGGGATCTCACTTGGTATCTCTTTCCCAGTGTTCCTAGCTTGAAAAAGATGAATAATTCCGAGTTACCACAGTTCATCCAATTCACAGCTTGCAAATGGTGGTGGTATCCCTGTAAGTTCTTTCGTGTTATAACGCTCCTCTGCTCAGCCCAGGCTGTTGTCCTGCTGACTCCTAAATCAAAGTAGGTTTGGGATCACACTTTTGTAGGTGGGCATAGACTACAGCAAAACGAGAAACTCATTTTAGGCTCAGTTTTGGGTTTTCTCCTAGTTTGGTAGGAAATGTTATATGCAACATTTTTTTTTGTTCCATTTGTATTTTTTGCAACTGTGCTTCTTACGGTGGACTTTGGTGGTCATGACAATCAGCAAAACGATTTTTTTTAATTTATTAAAACCTAGTGGTTACCTAATGAACGCTCTAAAGATGACAGTGCTCTAGGGAACAAATTTGTTACCTCTATTAGGTCAATTCACAGTCCAGTGACACAGATTAAGCTTTTATTGCCCACATTTGGTATTTTTTTTCAGATCTGTTTAAAGAGCTTGTAAATATTCAGTATCTGGACAATTTATGGAACTGGGAGTAAAGCAAACCAACCAGAACCCTTTTTTTTCTTCCTAAAAAAAGCTCATCTAATTTTCTAATTTATTTATTTTGGAAGAGCAAGTTCTTTCTCTTTTGCTGAAAGAGAGGATAGTGTTCATGAAATGGTTCTCTAAGATTTAACAAGGCTCAGTGAGTGACTCTTGGGCTATGAATGCTTTTGTCTTGTCCCATGATTCTTGTTTCACTAAAACCTGAGCCAAGACTATTTCTGGTTCTCCCATCTCTAAGCAATGAGACCATGTTTTCCATGTTCCTGCAGCGAAGTAGATCCTCCAGTGTGTATTTTGAAGTGTTGAAGCACAGAGGGTGTTGACAAAATTTAAACATTTTTATATCCTATTTTATGTCACTGGTTTAGAATTTTATTTGGGTTTTTATTGGCAAAGTTGATCAGATATCAGTCACAGTCAAAGCTGCATTAATCATTTTTAACGCATCTATGGAGGATGGTGTGAATATGATAAAATAAGACTTTTTTTAAAAATCTGACGAGTGCAAACAGATGATGGGTGACAGTGATATTTTCAGTACAAGCTGGGAAACTGCTTTCTTTTGGATCTCTTACCTCTCCTAACATTTTAACGGAAGAAGATGCAAGACAAAACCTGTCCTCCTATGCCAATCATTTCAGAATATATTTCTCTAAAAATATTAATATAAATATGTAAAAAAGAAATAAAAATAAGAAAAGGTCAGAGGAAGGAAACTGTCCCAGACACAGATTTCCTGCTTGCAGTAAGAGAATTGTTGGGGGTTCTTTGTCGTTTGGGTTTGTTGGGTTTTTTTGGGTTGGGTTTTGTTGAGGTTTTTTTGTTCTTTTTTTCATTTTAGTCTTGTGTGACTCTAAATACCAAAGATGATAAAGCTAAAGGATATTTCTTGCACCAGATGGTGGTGTCCACTGGTGCCTACTTAGCTAGCAGGGATTAGAGGCAGAGTGAGACTTTAATTTGAATATGATCAAGCACTAAATACATGCCCAGTAAGTTGATGAAATGAAGGAAGGCAATACATACCTCTTCTAAAATATGAATTAATTGTTTTCTGTAATCATAGCATAGGTTGCAGGATAGCTGCAAAAGACAGTGCAGGAGAGAGTAACTTCTGGCATGTGACTGACTTGGTTTTTCCTCAAGGTTTTCCACATAATAAAACAGGAAAAACTTATTCAGCAAAAAATCCTAGATGCCTCCCTGTGCAACTTTCCCTTGAGCTCTCTGAGGGTGCCACCATAGTAGCAGATATGTCGTGTGCACTAATATTTGTCAAAGACTGGCTTACAGCACTTTTCAGGTTTTCTTTGGTGGCTGCTATTGCCAGCAGCTCCTTGCTGTCAGTCATCCACCAGAAACAGCCCAGGAAATGTTTTGTCCATGCCCTCATCTCTGCTTTGCCTCCACCTCCACCTGTTTTGGTAGGATCAGTTGTTTCCTCTTGGTACTGTACAATATTCCTTCTTTGTGAACTAACTGAGCGATTTCCATGCAAAATTGATAGGACCCCAAAATGTCAGTGAAATTTTACCAGGAGCTTTATTTCCATGATTGTAGAGCTTGAGGAACTGACTCTGCCTAGACATCATTTTCTAGCTTGTCATTTTATTTGTCATAAAATACATAACCAATTCACCCCTAACCAGTAGAAAAAGTCTATTTAAAATAATGCACCTAAAAGAAACTTCTGTTTCTTTGCAGTGATTCATGCTACGAAGCACTTCTATTGTTGGAATAAAAATGGAAATCAGGAGCTTGTTGTGGAAAGCTAATTCCCAGTGAGCAATTATCTGTGTGACAAACCAACCTTGTAATTGCCACTTCTGCTGGCAATCTCCATAGAAAAGTAAGGGATGCACAGAGCCCAAAGGCGGTCTCTTTTGGGGGAAAGTGGATTTGTCAGCACATTGCATGCTGAGGCAAGGATGGGAAGGTGCTAGGCTGCTCAAACACAGTGCTGCCCAGGGTGCCCAACTCCAGCAAAACCAAACAAACTGGCCCAGGGGGTCCCTGATGTTCATGGCTGAGAGTAAGTTCCTGAAAGTATGAACCCCAAAGGCAGTCAGTGGAGGGTGCTGGAGTCTGCAGACCTCTTGTGGGAGGTGTTAGTGGGGTCAGGGGTGAAGCATCTGAAGGGAGTTTTGGTGCCTGAAACACATGGGTGATGTTTTAGCACAGATGGCTCTTCTCTCAAGGACTTGCTGCAAGCAGAGGAGAGGATTCTCCATAAAGTGAATAGAAGTAAATGTAGTCCAGGTTTATTCCCTCTTTTATGGAAAAAAAAATTAAAAAGCAAAGTTAATGAAAGAAAAAAGAGTGAGAAATATTTTTTTTTTCCTGGAAGTAGGAAATGGTTATATTAATTTTTGCTGCATCCACTGATGAAAATATGTACTGGAAGGATTATAGTCTGGATATCCTTAGGACTACTGCCATTCTTGTTCCTCTGTAGAGGAGGGCCTTCCCCTAACAAACCTTGTTGTCCCCCTCTGAAAGGAAAAGGAAGCATCAGTCCTACCTCTTGCTTTGGACAGAGCAGGACACTAGAGGGAAAAAGTGTGCCCTGTGGCACCTGGAGCCTTGCCATATCCTATCTGATTTTGTCCCTGCCTGTGTTGTTGCTCATTTGGATTTTCCAGAGGCTCTCTGTCATTATCCTTGTTTAAAATATGTTTAAAAACTAAAATTCTTTTAATTCCTAAAAGAAGCAGGGAGGAGGCAGAGCAAGGATCTTTGACCCAGGCCGTGGAGGAGACCCATGGTGAAATGGGAGTAGAATCCAGATCTCCTGCTCCCTGGGCTGCCCTCCTACCCTCATAGAACCAACAAGCCCCAGTTTCAGTGCTTTTATCTGGTGCCTTTATCAGTTATAAGACAGAGCAGGGTGGAAATGGACCTTTGAAACTCAGAAGCTGCAAAATTGTTTTTATTAATTTTTTAAGTATATGTTTTCTGTTCAGGAGTGGTAAATGCCATTCCATTAGGAAGCTCCTGCTGCTCCTGTAGTTAGCCCAGCCAAGGTGAATAACCTAGCAGACAGTGTGAACTCTGCTTTCACAAGCTGCAGTGCAGACCCCCGTGCATGTTTTCTCTTTCATCACATCCACATGCTCTCTCTCTGCCTTCTGTTGGGCCCTTGGGGATGCAAAATGAAAACCTACCTGATTGTGAATGATGACAGTAAAAGTTTATAAGCTACTAAAATGAAGTTACAGCACCTAGGAGCTCAGTCAACTTACAGTGTTAGATGATAGGTTTTTAACACTGGCTCTGAGATAACACTGCAAAAGGAAGGGAGCAGGCAGAGCTGTGGTGCTGCTGCTCTGTGACAAGCACAAAGGTAACAGGGCATGGGGAGAACTGTGGGGGAGTTTGGGAAAACTGCTGCACTGATGGCAGTTGTTCTCTGTTAATCCCAGGAGAGCTAAAGGCAACAGCTCTGAAAAGAAATGTGTTTACAAGTCTAAGATGTGGAGGGAAGAGAAAAATGTAAATGTATGAACATGATTTTGGCAGGGTGTAATCCTTTGACTGGTGTCTCTTCTGTGCTGTGGAACTGCTCTTTGTGTCTCATTAGAAAAATATTAACAATCTAAGGATGGGATTTAATGGGTAAAAGTGGCATTAGTGGCCAAAAGATCAGTTAAGGCCATCAGGTTTTACAGCTGGGGTAAGAAGGCTGGTTTTCCCTCCTTCCCCATTAGGTCATTCAAGGGGTGAGTAGCAACACTATTTAGATGGGCAGGATTTGATACCAGACTTTCATGTAGCAGAGAAAGGTGACTTTGGGCACATTAATGCTGGAGTAGTTCAGATCCAGGGGTGTGCTGTTAATCTAAATCTCTTTATAATCTCTGATTTGCATCACAGAATGATCTTGGAGCATGAAAGCAACTGAATTCCTTTTAGATGGAACTAAACAACAACAAATGCTCATGTCTGATATGTTCCAGCTGTTAGTGGGAACTGCTCTGATGTGAACCCCCCTGAGCTGTGGAGAGTGTGGACATCACATTCTCAGCACCAGCTGCTTCACACTCTGCGTTTCTTCATTAATTGCTAATGAAGACAGCCTATCTGCCTTCTTCAAAGGCAATAAACATCCTGTATTCCCAGATCACACAAACGGTCCTTACAGCACTCTATAGGTCTCTGATATTCTGTAACTTTAGTTTCTACTGTAACTTCTTTTTTTTTCACCTTGGTTTGATGGTTTTGCTGTAGTTGATTATGGCACTTCAGGTCCTGCTTTGTCTTCAACTGCAGACTGACGGGGGCAGGCTTTGTTTTTAACCATTTTGATTCCCATATTTATTTGCCACCTGAGCTTGTTCTCAGTGAGCAAAACTGAAAGCAACACAGCCAGAAACTGGAGTGCACAGGAGTGGACAGGCAGGGAAGCCTCTCAGTGTGCACATAGGTGGTACTGTCCTTTGCTGAATGGAGTTTAAGCTGCCAAAATGGCCCAGACGCTGTTGCCAAAAACCTTGGTTGAAAAAGCCCTGATTTGTGTAAATAAACACTGAATGAAAGAAAAGGACACCTTACAGACTCATGGCTGAAGGCAGCTATAAAGAAAGGTAAAGTAAAATGTCAGGTAGCATCTTTGTCGTGGAGCACCATCCAAGGCACTGAGTGAACGCTTTTAATATTTTGAGTTTTTAAAATCTTTTTTAATTCTTTTTATTAAGAAGGGACTATTAAAAGCATGAGAGATACAAGTAAAGATTTCTAAAGGCCACCTTAATTCTAGCTCTTCCTAAAATTTTCCCAGTTGCCTTTCCTTTAGCTGTGTGCACAGGATAATACAGGTGGGAGACGTTCCAGCCATTACAGCGGTAGCTGTGCGGGATTAGGTTTCCCAGTACACTTTGGATTTATCAGGGAAGTTCTTTAGTTTCTTTAGATCTCTACTGCCTGTCTGCAAAGCGAGAGCAAAAGTACAGCAGGCTCAAAAACCCCCCACGGATGCTGCGAGAATGAAGTTTGTATCAATAGCTACAGGGGGGGGTCAGAGCACCTGTGGGGATTTTGTCTCACACCAAGTTATCTTCATGTCTTCCATGTGAGCCACGCCTCGTGCTGCAAGGCAAACTAATTCTGCTTCAAATATTTGCTTTTACCAGGCAACTGGTTTCCACACTTGCTGCATGAAGGAAAATTGGAGAGATTCTTCTTCTTCTTGGCTTCCTTAATGATGGTGAACACCCTGGGGTTCTGGACCATCGCACACAGGTACGTGTGAGAAAATGAAAGCTTGATGTTTCATTTGTAGGTGCAGGTAGAAATTCTTGTAAATTCTGTGAACTAGTGTGTAATAAAGAGTTGGCAGTGATAGATCATATGTGGAGAGGGATTTCACAGCAAAAATATGGAGAGGTAAAAAAAAAAAAAAGACTGATGTAATTAGCCTTAAATAGTTACGAGGTCTCATTAATATAAAAAGCCTTAAAGAAAGAAGAGCATCATATTTTTTATAGAAGGGTGTAAATATGTTGGTATGGGGTTTAGATGGGAGCACAAAGCTATATTGGCCATGAAACTGACCTCCACTGCCCTTGGTTTTGTAGCAATTTATAGAAGGCCTTGCTGCCCTCTCACTGAGCTCACACCTTTAGTGCAGGACAGCAGGCAGAGGGGTGGTGAGAAAGCAGATTGCTGCAGGCTAATGCTGTGTGCAGTCGTTTCAACAGAGCAACCCCCAAATATTTTCTGATACTGGGCATGGGAAGAAAGCAACTTGCAGCTGGAGACACCAGAATTTCTCAGCCCCCTCACAGGAAGCAACTTTATGCCTGCTATAGAGCCTAGGTTTAACCCCTGTATTTTGCCTGTGAGATGCCAGGAACTCCCAACTCCGGAGCATTTAATCCCAGTTAATTTTCTATTGTCAGCATTATAAGTAACCCTTGAAGTCAAGAAGAGGGAGGGAAGCAGCCAGTGCCACCACGGGTGGGAGGGATCACGTGCAAGTGGCTCCGAGGCACTGGGAGGCAGTTCTGTGGGAATCCTTCAGGAAGCAAGGATGTGATGACAAGAGTAGTTGGAAACTTCCAAGGGCAGTGCACTTCTGGATCTCTTGGCAAAATATTTTCTATTCTATCCTATAATATTTCTTTTTCTGTTACATAGAGCACAGACTTTGCAGTACCGAAGTTTACCATAGCATCTTGTTGATTATTCCAGCGTGATTCTCTTCTTTTAAACAGCAACTGGGTCACAACTAAAAAACGTTTAAACACCTAAAACATTTCTCCTGCATGGACTTTGTCATCCCCTTGTGAAATGGGCTTTTATTCTTCCATAAATTGAAATTTTCATTTGTGACACTTACTGCTGAAAACTAAAAGGTTTTGCTTGTCAAAAAGTTACCATAAAATTGGTTTTAACTAAAAAAAAAAAATTTGCCACAACTTAACATGTTTTTGTGAGGAAATCTGTTGACCTCCAATCTTCCTAAAAATAGAAAACTGAACTTTTAAAAAAGTTTATTTCAAATCAGCATTTCGCTTCAGAATCAAGGTACCTCATTTTTCAATAAGACAACCAAAATTTAAAAGAAATATGTTTTTTGAAATCAAGTGTAATTGTTTCATTTTTTGATGAATAAAAATACTCCCAGAGGGGAGAGAAAAAAAGAGTGAGGACTTTTAAGATAAACACTGATTTAGACATGGGGGGAAATCAGACTTTAAAACTCTGAATTAGAAAAAATAGAATAAAATTTCTCTGAGGGGAAAAAAGCATGTTCATTATTAAATTTTTTTTAAAAAGACACAGAACAGGTATTATTAACATCTTCACCCTGTTTGATACTTCTCATCATGAGGTTCTGAAAGGCTCTAGAAAAATGTATGTCATTGTCCTATTTTTTTAGCTGCCATGAAGTCCAGGACTTGGAGGGCACTGTAACTTAAAACGTCTTGTCTAATAAACAATGGGTGAAGCTAATACCTTAAAGGATGATTATTTTGTTATTTTCCTTCTGTATCATCTCCCCCAGATACGACAATCTGCATCAGGATTGCACCAATGAATTCAGAGGAAGTCTTCCTGGAGAAAAACTTTTGAAGCATGAAAAAACCATCAAGCATTATAATACTGTCCTGGAAAGTTCTCCCATTCTGTCTCCTATGGAGAAAACCTGATAAAATTTCACCCTCATTTGACTAAATTTTGATTGTGTTATCCACCAGCTCTCTAATGATAAATTACCCAGCATACTTAAGTGGAACTATGTCCTGGTATTTATGAATTATCCGATGAATAATAATGTTATTTAGAAGTTAACAAAATAGCATTCTTCATAGGGTTTGGCCCTGAAGGGGGCTGCACTGTCATAAATTCACGTCGAGGCCAAGGAGAGCTCACTGCCTGCCATGGTTGATGGAGAGAGGCTTTTAATCTTTATATGGAAATAGGTATCCACATGCGCTTGTACTTAGGAATGGATAAAAATTAATAAACATGCAGACATTTGTTTAGCAAATTCCTTTGTGACAGTATCATTTACAAGTAATTTTGAAATCTGGTATTGGCTGGTTGATATTTGCGGTGGTGGGAGTCTCGTGTGCTGTTCTTGGCTCTTGCTGATCTCTACTCCCCAGCCTTCAGCAAGGTGCTGCTTTAGTTTCCCTGTCAGCGAAACGGACACAAGCATGTCAACCTTCTTTGCAAATTGCTTTGAGGTCTACCAAAAATACACTAGAAACGGGATGCCAGTCATCAGTCCATGAAGTGTGTCATGAAAACATTGATGCTGAGGCATCCGGTCTTACCTGGCAGCAACACTGAGATTTGCCATTCCTAAAGGATGATACAAAGAAAGTTGCTAGTAGGAGAATGGGCAACTGGAATATATTAACGTCAAAATTACTAATTGCAGCCCAGTTAAAAGGGAATTAGGAAAAGAAGATTGGAAAAGGGTAGATGCATCTGGAGATGGGGGGGAAATTATTAGTAAAATGCATTCCAGTTTAAAGATCTCCAGTGTTAAACACTCCTGAAACAGTCTGATTTTGTTATTGTGAGAGATGATCATCTAGCACTTAACATTTCTTTTTAACAGTCATATTACTAAAAAGAGTGATGACAGAAGTGGGGTCTTGATGTGATAAGGACACATATCGAACCCAAAAAACTAAAGGAGCACTTTGATATCAAGGTGTTCATAACAGAAGGGGCAGCTAAGTCAGAACGCTTGCTTGGATATGAGGAATGCTCTGCCACAGGAGAAGCTGCATTAAAAGGATATAAAGTTTGTGAGCTGAAACTGTGAAAGAGCTGGTAAAGGAAACCTCTTCTGCACCGTTAACCACACTTAATGCTGTAACTTTGGGTTGGGCATTGTGGGACTGGGAGAAAAATGTGGTGAGTACGCCCCTTCCCAGCAAGGGACAGACTGTTCCTCCAAAAATGGGCTGGAGCTGGAGCTGTGAGAGGAGAGGCAGCAAAAGACTGAAGGATCTGTTCTGTGAGGGCACTGGAAAGTGCCAGGCAGCCTAATTTGCACATTTTTGAGTAAATTTATCTATGACACCTGACAGTTATTTACTTGTAAGGTATTATTTTCTAGATGGTACTGCAATAGACCCAGGTTTAAGCCATGAAAAATACTAGTTTCTTTCCTGAGAAATTCTTGAATACTTGACCTTTGTCCTTGCACAGAAAAGATACAAAACACTGGCTGCAGTCTGCTGACAGGAGGGATGTGATTGCTGTCAATGCACTTGAGAGTTATACACACAAGGAAAAAAAATAATTAAATAAAAGGGTAAAATTTAAAATTTGGGCCAGTGAATAGTATTGGGCTGGAGATGCTTTTAATAACTAATGATAATTTTTTTTTTTTTAACTGCAAAAGTAACACTGGGTTGGAATCATTTACATCAAAAACAAGAGAACAGGAAACTCTGTTTTAAGGTAAAATGTTTCCTTTGCTACATTCTCAAGCTGAATTGCCTCAAACTTCCCAAGACCAGTTTGTTTCTTTTGTTTTCTCCCCAGAAGCTGAAACATGAGAATAGATGACAGCCGACGACAGAACGCAGCCATTTGAGCTGAATTGTGTGATGAAGGTAATTCTGCAAGAAAAAGAGGATTAGTTAACTCCCCAGTCAGTGCTTCCCTGGCATGCACCCATGCCAGAAAGGCTTTCAGCAACGAAGGAAGCAGTGGGGCAGCCCTCACAAACAGCTACTCTGGAAGGCAGTGGTTAGATTGGGATGAAGGGTTGACTATTGAAAGCTCCCTGCCTTCCTCACACAGGCTGGAGGAATGCTTTTTCTGTCGGATTCAATAAAGGGTTTGGCCTTTTAGACGGATGGCAGAAGAAAGCGGAGCACTGGTTGCTGGATTTTGGCTTAGCTCACTTGGTGGAGCAGAGGAGTCTACATGCAAAAATCTATCCATCAATTTCACTGTTATGACAGAGCAATTTAGCACTTAAAACCAACAGACAGGGATTTTTCTTGAGCTGAAGCTTCTAGGACTCCATTCAAGGCTGATGGAATCCTTTGTACCTACAGGGCATTGCCTAAATTGTATAAATCTTGTGCCAGCACACAGCGAAATCGGTATAAAGGGCTCTAAAGGTTTGGTCTTTGAAGGAGGCTGCTTTTCACTTCTGAAAAATTTAGTGACTTTTTAGATTAAAAAAAAAATTAGAGGACAGAAAAAATAAGGATGTGTGTGTGCACACAAGATGATGCAATAAACAGCTGGAAAATGTTAGGAGAGCCTTCTCTTGTTCAGCCTTTTGTTGATATGTGGCAGTTTTCACGGGAGATAACAAAGCACTCAGATCTGAGTGCTTGTGTTTCAGGTCACCTGCTGCCATTCTGGATTGCTTTGCATAACGTAAATTTAGGGATATGCACGTTTTAATCCTCACCATAAAGATTTGTAGTTTTGAAATGTATTGCGGGAAAAGTTGCCTCCTAGATGAGATTAGGAGTGACCAGAAATATCCTATTTCAGTTTTGTTTGGTTACTGCCTAAATTATCTAGCTGTTCCCCCAGCACAGAATGGAATTAGTATAAAGGACTTTAGATTCAGACTTGACTTCAGAAGAAGTTGCTTTTGGGCAGCTCTGGTTATAACTGAGTCGGCGCTGTGCTCATCAGAGGCCATTGCTAGCCTTGAATAACCAGAGGTACTGCTGATTACTGCTGCACAGTGTGGGGGTGTCTTTTTGGTGGTTAAATGAGTGTTTTATGCTGTATTCATGACACATATACAAAAAAATTATGCAAGTTCTGTCCCAGACAGTTCACAGACCACCTCAGTTATGTCTAAATGCATGGGACACCATTTTGTGTGCGGGGGCTGGGGGGCTGAAGAAAATTCGATGGAGAGGATTAAGATCTCCATCTGTTAAGTTTGCACTGATGATAAAACACATGCTCCCAGTTGGAACAAGATGCATTAAAAGAGCAATTTCCCTTCTACTGCCTAGCAACAATGTCATTGAGCACCTGCAATAGTTTAAACATTAAGCATAATTGGCTTTGCTTGACATAAATCTGTAGTTTTGTAAATAAGAGCAGTTGAGTTTCTATGTAATACCAATTAGCTATAAGGAATGCTTTGTTTGCTGAAGCCTGCAGCTTCGTGGAGGAAAGAGGGAGTTGTTAAGGCTCAGCAGTGGTAGTCAGAAGGTAGAACCCAGATTAGACATTACTCAGGCTTTGAATGTCCTTGTGCAAGTTACTTAATTTAATTCAATCAGATTCCCCAGGTATGAAAGAAGGAATAACATTCATAATTTGGGGGTTTTTTTGTAAAGAGCTCTGAGAATGTCTGATCAACATACCTTGGAGGTAATTTTACAGCACTAAACTGAGTTGTCTTGTTCTGTGCTGGATTTGTTTGCCCTTCTTTTAGTTGGAGCTAGTGTTGGCATCTTGAAAGTTCTTGTAAATTTTCTGGAATCGCTTATTTTCTGCCACTGCTGTAGGAAAGAGGTGCATGATCCACTAGACATGAAAATCAGTCTTGTTCAGTTCCTGTGGGCACTGCGAGTTGGAAAGGGGAGGTAGGAGAATTCCCTCCTTGTGGCATTATAGAGCAGAACTGCAGAGCAGAGCCAAAGCTTTTGACTTAAGCATGGTGTCTGTTTGCTGTAACATGTATTAGGTTTGCCTCAGCAAGGGCAAATGCAGCTCCCTTCCAGAGGATGTTTTGAAAGTCTGCTTTTTTATTCATCTGAAAAAGAAAAGGAAATTCACAAGTTTTCTCATGATTTCTCTGTTCTGAATAGAATAAAAATTGCCTTTTCCTTCCTACCTGCCTGGTCGCTAGAAAGTCTCACCATAGAAGTCATATTCTGGTGGTGTAGTACTTTAAATTATTTTAGTTTCAATCTCTGTCTGTAACTTTAAATATAGATTTCCTTGAATCAGAGAAGGTTGACATCTGAACCTTATGAAGTCTCCTTGTATTGGTGCTGACTCTTTAAAGTTAATCAGTTCTAATACTCACTGGTAACAGGAGTGAAAGAAACTGCTCTGACATGGATTTTTCAGTGTTTTGGAGATATTTCATCTCTACAGAGTACTGGATATTGCACCCTAAGTCTACCAAGTTATAGTTGTATTTTGTTGGGAGATACATGCTCTCAAAAATAAAATTAGCAGAAACTTTTTAAAATATTGTATGACCAGCATCTTTTCCTACTTTGATTGTGTTTGTTTATTTAGTTTTGAGGCTAAATTTTTGTTTGTTTGTTCTCTCCAGATTAAGTAAAGAAATTGGTGTGTGTGCATCTGAAATTGGCTGGGGAATGGTCCAGCACCTTTCCAAACACCATGATTTTATGTAGAGCCAAAATGTTCTCATTCCTATCTAACTCAGTTCCCAGAAAATACACAAGTCTAGAGAACGTTGCAGATACTAGCTTTACGTTTTTGAGGGTTAGGCTTCTTTCCTGTTAATATGGGAAGCTGCTGTTCAAGTGGTTGCACTGTCACACCTGGAGGAGCTCAGCTTTGAACAGAGGTTTTGAAACTGAATCTTGAATACCCAGCAGAGTGTGCTGACCGCTTGGAGCTGAATGCAGGTTATGCACATTTTCTGGATTCTCCTTTTATTATTTAAATATATACATTCTTTTTTTCCTTTTGGATCAGAAGAAATGTTCTGAAAGCTGAAACACTTAACAATCCGAAAAACCCAATCGCCGAGGAGGAGTCAGCGGGGACATCAACAGCAAAACAAACCTTAAAGCAGCTGGTGTTTGTCCTACCTGCTTTGTAGCCTGGTAAAAAGCATCTTTTGAAACCAGATCCCGAATGCTTTTATTGTCATGTTGTGTGAACTTCAGAAGCAAGATTGCCATGAGGCTGGGGGTATTAGTTATAGTAGCACTTAATAAAAAGGCACAGCGAGTTATCTCAGTTTCATTTCTTGCATGGTCAGTGACTGTGATATGAAGATACTGCCTGTTTAGCTGGCAGGATGGAGCAATCTTTGATAACAAGCAAAATCATAAATTCAAAACTAATGTTGAATAGTAAACCGAAGGTTGTAAGAGGGTGCTGCTTGAAAGTGAATCCAGCATTGCATGCAATTCTGAATTTCTTCATCTTGGTTCACAGAGTTTTGCTGTTGTCTTGGAATTGTTCCCTTTTAAAGTGTTCAGGGGAAAAACCTGAGAGGTTTTAATATCATGCTGACAGATGATAACCCCCTCAATGAGCTTTGTCACTGGTTATAAAGAGCTGTCATTTAGGGGAAACACTCTTTAAACTTAAGCTGTTTGTAAACTAAACTTTAAAGGTGAGGATATTGTGTAAAACCTTAACAGCAAAAAATATTATGCAGCCTTACATATTCTATAAAAAAGAACTAGGGAATGTCTGTGACTTTAAGGAAGAAACTTCATTGCAGAGATACAGAAATTATGCAGGTCTTGCAAAAATAAGCAAACAGCTTCAAGAACAGAGAACAGCAAACTGTGTGAAGAGGGGAGGGAGGTGATTATTAGCCATTTGAAAATGGTGTTACTTTATTCCTTGAAGCTTTTGATTGCTGCTCCTTGGGATAGGAAATTCATGCTTATGAGAATAGCAAGAGTGGATGAAGTTCTTGTCCCTTAGATTGCACAGGTTTTTAAAAGACCAAATACAGTGGCAGTAAGGGCACACCTAAACTACCTATTTGTTGTACTTAAAGAAAAAAAAAAAAAGACCAAAAAAAGGTGATTTTGTAGTTCTGGCTTAAATAGCTGAAAGGTCTAACTTAGTAACTAGTGCTGCTTCTCCTGTCAGTTCCAATGTGAATTACCAGTCAATTGATTGTTGCCTTTGCTAAATTTATTCATCTGATTAATGGCTGAAAAGGACTATTCTCTGCTCAATTATTTAAAACAGCAGCCTCTCTTGTAGCAAGGATTAACCAAAGCATGGTGATTTGGGGTTCGTTCCCCCAGTTAGCATTTTCAAGCTCTCTTCCTGTGCACCCAGTGATTGTTACACCTACTTTTCAACATTCTTTAGTAAATGGCATTTTCACTTTCTTCAAGACTTTTCAAGATGCAGTGAGTTCCAAGCAATTGCTTGCATAGATGTTCCTAAGTGTTTTGGGGTGGGTTGGTTTGTTTGTTTGCTTTTCAGGGGGGGTTGATGGGGTTTTTTTCAGATACTTGTGCAGTTCTGACACAGGCTCGGGCATGTAGATCCTTCAGAAATGCTCGGAGAGAGTGGCCCAATTTAAATTATCTATTGAATGCTGAAACACAAATTGCACATGAAATCCCCAAGCTTCAAGGGTCTCTGGCAGGTCACATCCTACCAGTCAGTCAAACATTTAGTCAGTGCTACCCCCATGCACCTATGCAACTGAGGCTGTTTGACACCTCTGAGAATATTTCTCATGTTAGATCTGTTGTAAATGAGCACATGGTCCAGAATAATTAATGGTAACACTTCAGTCCTTTTTTGACAGAGTTGTGTTTCTCATGCAGTTTGTGCTGGTCTGTCTATTTAGCTGCAATCAGCCATGCCTGAAAGACAGGAAAGAACAAGACGGACAAGTGTGTCAGTGAGTGAACCTCTTTTCTGTAATTAGAAATGCACAGGGAATAAATTATTCTCTAATTCAAGCTGTCCAGCTCACACTAATAATGACAACTCAAGAAGCAATCTGTTTATAAAAATCAAAACTGAATTTGTGAGTCTCCTTAGTGCAAGACAGGATTTACGGTGTAGTCTTGTTCTGATTTACCAGGGCTCTGGGAAGGCAGTGTGAGTGTTTGAGGCTGGACTACACAGCCCTTTCAGACACAAATTTTGTATCACTGATGATTAGCTAAAACATTAATCAGAGATCAATGTAGCAACCCTGGGCCAAATTTTTCTCTGCTAAATTAATGACTGGTAAGAAAAAAAAAATGCTGCAGAATAAAGGTATGAATAAACTTGGCCAAAGTCTTGTCTTTGTTTTTCTCCTGTGGACATCTTTTAATACTTCTCCATTCAGTTTTCGTTGGCTTGCTTGGGCAAAACCTTTCCTGCAGAGGCACTGGAGAGGACCCTTAGCAATGCCTCAATAATCCCAGGTTTGCTTACATAAGTGTAATTAAACTCTTCCTTCTCTGGGCTGTAGGGCCAAGAGACTGGATGGGGTCTTGAACTTTTGTGTCCAAAATATTCAGCTCAAGGGATTTTAACTGTTTCTTGAAATTATTTTTGCTACTATTTTCTCCTAAATTCACAAGTTAGCCATAATTAAGGCCTATGTAATTGTAGCACCTGATTAAGATGCAAAAAGCTGAGCACCCAAGAGTGCAGAGCCCTCTAACTTGACTTCAGCTTGGCCTCAAGGGGAAATGTAAAGTTTTGAGAGAGGAGGAGGTGCCAGAGAACCAGCTTTCCAACAGCCAGTCTGAAAATGAGAGGGCACAGTCTCCCTTTCACACCTGGGAAAGTAATCAGGTCTCAGGATTAGATATGTTACTTATCCTCTCTGAGAGCCAAAAGCAATAAAGAAACTGCTCAGATTTTGAGCAGCTGTCATAAAGCATCCCTGACATTTTTAAGCAATCTCAGATCTTTGGATGAAGAGCCACGATAGTAACTCTACTTTTTGGAAGGCTGAGATGTACACAATGAATTCTGTCTGTCAGACAACATGCTGCAAAAGAGAGTGGTGACTACCAGAAGTCAGCCTAACAGGTAACAATATTTTTTTTTTTAAATGGTGAAATCTCAGCACATCACTTTATCCATTTTATTCTTCATACAAAGTGTCTGTGTTATGGTCAGCCACTGATCTGAAAGTGCAGATGAGATCAAGGGGAGGGAACAAAAGCCCTCTGGGTTTTCTGGCACATTTGTGCATGTGCATCGCTTCAAAACAAGTAGAACAAGCTTGAAGACTCACTATCCAGTAAGTCAGAGTGCCTAATTAATTTAATTGCAAACCATTAAATCTCAAATTAGTTTATTATTCAAATATATTCATGTACTTCCCTCCCCCAGGGCTCTCCCCCTAAAAAAACCTGCCTTTTCAGTGCAGCTCTGTTTTGTGGACATCTGAAATCTGAACAAAAGAGTATCCATAGTGTGTCAGACCAGTCATCCTTTCACACAGTGAGTGAGGGGGGAAAATAAACGACAAAACACAACAGCCTTCTGAGTTAAACCCTTCCAGAATAAAGGACAAAACACAACCTCCTTCTGAGTTAAACCCTTCCAGGAGCCCAGGCTGAAGGAGATACTTTTACTTCTGTGTTTCTGCTCGTCCCAATAGCTTCTGTAACTAATCAGAATACAAACAATAGCTAAACATAATCCTAATTGCCAGTTTGGCATGATCTGGTTTAGTGTTCAATCCAGGTACTTGTTTTCAGTTTACATTTGTTTTTAGTGTCTTACTGCTTGTGCTTTTGCTCTTGGGGTTTTTATGCCTCGCCTTTCAAAGTCCAAGGTGAAACCAGCTGTGGGCCAGACACCTCACTGATCAGGCTTCCACAAGTAGTAGGAAGGGGATTTCGGGTGGAGGAGAGGGAATAAACTTGCACATCGCCTTCACAGAGTGCACACTCCTCAGATATTGTTTTGTCTGAGCCACCGCTGCCCTTCCCACAGCTCTGTAGTTCAACACCTGACATCAGGGAGCTGTGCTAAGGAAAGGAGGTGGGGACAGATCTGGTGCTTTTTGTGGTGTAACCTCTCATTACAAGAGTGAAATGTCATGAGCTATCCGAGCTTGAGTTTCCTAAGCACACAAAATAAACACAGGGTTGATTTGAAGTTAGCTTCAGAATCTATTTGAAGGACAATCCTTCCTTTAAAAATAGGATGAGATCTTTCTTTTTTATCAAAGTAAGCAAGGCACTTGGGTCTTCTTTGATGGAAGAATTAGGTCTGGCTCTTTGCCACATGGGAAAAGAAATAAAAATGAGTTGCTGCTAACACCTTGGCTTCTATTCCTTCACATGAACTTAAACCTCTCGTGACCTGACCTCAAGAGAAGGATGTATTCAAGTAGTCTTCCTGGTGTATTTGGGGGTTTGTTTTTGTTTTCCTTTGCCTTCCCCAGCTTTCATCCACCGGTGCCCTCAAAGCTTTGATATGAGGAGCACCCCATGGTGTTACAGATGTTCTCCTTGTTTTCTCAGCTCTTATGGCTGCTTTTGACAGGCAGTTCTCGGTGGCCTTGTGCTGGCATCCCTGCTCCTGCTCACCTCCTCTCGCCCCTGTTATGGCACAAGGATCCTTTTTGTCCACCCCGTGGCATGCAGTGCTCTAACCCTGGCTCCCTTCACATCTCCTCAGAAAATAATTCTGCTTTCCTGGTTTCCTCTGAGGATCTGTCACCCAGCCTCACTCGCTGTTGCATTATTAACCATCGAGTAGACACCACGTGAACCCGGTGGAAACCGTATTCAAGGAGTGTTTCTGTGTGTGTGTGTGAGAGACCTGCCGTTCCCCTGGTCTCCGCTTTGCTCCCGCGCGTGCATCTGCGCGCATCGGGAATTCGATTTCTGTGGGAAGCGTCGGTGCCCGCGTCCTCGCACGCTCACTGCTCTTTGTCAGGTCCCCTGGTTTTGGAGCTGCCGGGGAATTGGTGTCTGCGCTGCATTCAAGGAACAGTGGGGACATCCAGTGGTCACATGGGTTATAATTAATTGCTCCCGATCCCGTCAGGGAGATCAGATTTACAAGCTTGCTTGTTTTCTCAGCGTTTGACTTGTTTTTCATCATAGCTCATTATGCTGTAAAGTGTCTGACAGAAGGTTGGGATGACTTGTTTTCTCTCGTCTTTTTCTTCCCCCCATGTGATGTTGCTTCGTATCTATCAGCAACAGAAATCAGGAAGTTGAGTCTCTCGCAGACAAATATCTGGGGATATCTTTTAATTGCTTTTCAAATTGAGGATTTGGAAGAAAGAGTAAAGAAAATGCAAGCTATTCTTTCGAATGCATAACACTGGAATAACTGGTAAATAAATGTTATTGCTAGTGGTGACAGGGATTTTTTTTTAATTTTTGTTTTAAAGTGATGACAAATAATCACAACTTAAACTTTTTATACAACTTTTTCAAATTACCTCATGCATAATGCATGTGCACCTTGGTTCATCTGGCGTCTGTAATGAGGCTGAGAGGAGCTGTCTCCTTCCCTTTTCTGAACTTGGCAGTGATCATATTCAGTCCCTGCTCGTCGCGGAAGCAGAGCCTCCCATTTTCCCGACTGAGAGGTTTTTTTTCTGGAATGATTCTGAACAAGATAGATTTTAAAATATACAAATAAAAATAGACCTGTTCTGTGGTTGTCACAATATAGCATAACTGTGAATTCCAGACCTTTCCATCAAAGGATGGAAGATGCTTCTTATCCTGTCCTGCTAAATTTGTACTATATGTGTATATATATATATATTTAATTTGTTAAATTAACTTTAATCAATTCAAATTAATTGAATATATATATTTAATTTGCTGTATAGTCATGCAGAGGATTCAGCTGTCCTTTGCTCTCTTGGTAACTCCAAAAATGGCACAAGCTGATCTTGGCATCAGAACAGCAAAATGTCTTTCTGCTGTGCATCAGTGTGGTCAAACCTGCTCCCTCATTTTTTTCAGAAATGATAAAAAAGAGTATGAGCCCTCCACTGACTGAGACAGCACATAAAAATCTTCACTTATTTTAGAATTAATGTGTTATAATCTTGTGTAATATTACTACACTTCTCATCCTCCATCCGATAGTGGAAACACTGGCTTTACTTTGTTGCCAAATTACAAATTAATTTAAGCAATACGATTGTTCCTCTCCTGTTTACCGTTTCCACGTTGAGATAAAATTTGTGGAGGCCATGGGAGAAATTCCAGTAAAGGTCACTGGCCTAAGCATAAAATGTCTTTAAAAGTTTTATGGCCCTTTAATGGAGCTCACTATGACAATTCCTCCTGGAAAAGACCTAGCTCTGGAACAAAGCCTTTCAAAGCAGCACTGCAACTTTGGTGCAGCAATTCTTTTCCCCAGGTTTGCGTGTGGTACCACGGTGGCAGTGACCAGCCAAAATGCTTCAACCGTTTGGAAAAAATATGCACAAAGAAGTAATGGAGTTAAAATATTGCCTTGGTGGAAGAGTTTGATAATTTCAACATGGCAAACTCATATAAAGGAAAAATAATTATCGAAAATGTATTTGTCATTCAAGCAAATTATATTGAATTAGCTCCACTTTATTTGTGAAATAACTGGCTTCTTCCAGTGTACCATGACTATTAAATTTCAACAAACCCTTAGTTTTTCCTGGGTGATGGATATGGTGGGAATACCAGACTGGAAAAGCCTTGGTGTTCTCTCATTTTCTCCTCTTCTCTGCTGGTATTTTCCCATGCAAAATCATCTTCAATCCCTGCGTCAAGAATCTGGAGAAACACCGTAAGCTACATAATGGGTGTGACTGAATTTATGTCAGAAGTGAGCATTTACGAAGCCTAATTTTTAAAAATAACTTTGTCCCTTGGGCTGAAGTCTTGTGCCTTTTACCGTCTGGTGGAAACCTTTTGAATGTTGAACTGTTCCTACCGATACTGAGTTTTGAAAGAAACGCGTTTCAAAGGTGTGAATAAACGTTACGTACGCGGCCTTTCCGTGCTGCTGACACTTTATTCTTTTCTTAAAATAAAGTGGAATTCTGGACATTCTGGCGGGGGGTGTGTCAGGAAAGCTCCGGGCTGTACATCCTGTGCGGCAGGCCATTAATCAGCTCGGGAGCAGAGCCTGCGTGGCAGCTCACCTGTTTCCTCCTCCACTTCCTTCTGGAGGGAGCTGCTGCTTCTACTTAACACCTCCCAGCCACCCTCGGTAAAAGGCATTTGAAGCTCTGCCAAAGGGAAGAGCAGCACTGTTTGACAGTGGTGGCGGATATCGTGAGGACTGGAGGGGGTTTTTTTTCTGTTTGCTTTTTCGTTTCTCGAGAGGAGCCTTTCCGTTGGCGCTTGAAGTTTTGCTTGATTAATGTATTCATTAAAGAGGAGTGACGGTAATGATTAAACAAAAACATCTTCAAAATGCAGAGTTCATTTCAACCCATTTGGTTTTGTTGCACGCAAATTGGATTGGCATTGCATCCTGCACAGCAGGTACTCCACTTGAAATCAAAGGCAGATGCTTTCATAGGATTAGAAAGGATATCTTGAGGGGTGGAGGAAGATACTGAGGTTGGGGGGCGGGCTTCTGTTGCTTTTTCTGGTACTTTTTGGTAATAATGATAAATGAATAATGATAATCCTGCTATTTTGTCTGCCTTGAGTACTAATAATATTGTTTGCTTACAATTAAAAGGAAATAAAAGCTGCATTGTAACTTGAATTCTGAACAAATCAAGGATACTTAATTGAGATTCTTTCCCTCATAAATATCTAATGGCACCTGAGTCTGTTTGAATTTTAATGCTAAATAGCTCTGGATGAAAATATTTGACTGCTGAGTCATGTCAGGCTGCCACATTCATTTTTTTCTTAATTATCTGACTGTATGTCTTTCAAGAGCTTCACAAATTACTTAAGCCCAGTCTTTGCCCAAAGAGAAACCTGATGAGGGAGCTGCAGCTTGCAGAGGATTGCAGCTGGTTAAAATAAATGCAATTAAAGCACGTCTTTTGAAAGAGAGATCTCAAAGACTGAGTTGAACTGCCGAAGGTACTGATCTTCCTCAAATTCATCACAGCCAGCTGACTGCTGCAACAAGAGGGGAGGTCTAGGATCACTTCCATGGCTCTGGCAGAACCTCCCAGTCAAAATTCCCCTTGGGGCTGCCCTTAAGGAGGTGTGATCTACAGGAGTCACCAGCACCCCGTGAAAATAGAGCTCTGGTGAAACATCACCTTGAACACCCAGACCCCATTTGTCAGCTCACTCTAAGCCAGCATTTCCCAGAAAACATTTTCAGAGTGCTTGGCTTTATAAATGATCACATCCTCATGCAGGCTTTGGGGCTACTGCCTTGGAATACCTTCCTTGCAGTCTGCCATGCTTAATCATCCGGCGTTTCTGCACACTGTAGCCTCTCTGTAGCTTGCACTGTTTACTGTTTTCCACATTCCATCCACATGTATGGCTTCACAGAATATTTCTTATTTTTTCTCTTTTTGAATATATAATTCCATGAGCTTCTCCCATCTCTTGACACTGCAAAGCATCAAAAACCTTGGGTTTTCCCAGTGGAACTGTAAAATGCCTTCTTTTTTTAGCAGTGTGTTATTTTTAGTCAACACTTAGCCTCACCTGTACAGAAGAGAGTTGAAGGGAGGAGCAGCTTGCTGGGAATATTCACCATTTTTTAGTGTCACTGTTACTTTTTTCAGCGTGTCCAAAGATTCAGATTACGTGAGGGGTTGGCCTCTCTGTATATTGTTCAAGTGCCACAGACGGAGAATCTCTGACCTCAGGAACTTGTCGGTGCCTTGGGAAACAATCAAACCAGAACTCTGAGAAACGAGAGAGAAATACCACGTATCCCAACCAATTAAAACTGATCTCCAGCTAATGCCATTTGATAGCACCTCTCCATGTTATTTGAGTTTCATCTCAGCCGTTGGTGAATGCTGTCTGTTCTAGATGATGAGAATCATGACTGCACTGGGCCCTCGCTCGGGGTTTAATACCAGGTTTTGTTCTGCTGCCTGGCTTGACTTAGTCATTCCTGAGCATCTGGGTGTGCCTGAAGGTTGGACTCGATGGTCTAAGAGGTCTTTCCTAACCTGTCTGGTATGATCTATGGAGTTTTTCGACCATACAAAGTCTTAACATTGTTATAAGGTTCTGTTTATTATTGTTATTGGGTTTGGGTTTTTTACATTTCCTACGTTTTCCCTGTAATGTATATGGTTTACAGAAGATAGGAACTAAATTTAGATTTTTATGATCAACCCAAACTAAGGCCTGGCATTTTGTCATTGGCAATTTTACCGCAGCAGAAAAATCCTGAAGTCTAGGAATCTGCAAATTGTAATTATTGACCCCAACTCTTACCTGACTTTGCTTTCAAAACTGATGTCTACTGCAGATTTGATCTCGTATTTTTCTTTTCAGGTTTGCCTAGCACTAGATTTATCTGTGTTCTTTATGAACTCCTAGCTTGGTAGAGACATTTCGTGATGGGGGTTGGTTTGATTTGCAGAATAAAGGATCTTAACCTATACAGTTCACATAGGCTGGACCAAGGGAATAAATCAATAAGCTTTTGTTGCACATTTGTTGTCCTGCTTAAGAAACAAACTCTGCCATTTAAATACATGCAAAGCAATAACTATTTCTTTTGTAGTAACTCCCTCATTCCGGTCTTAAATCAACCTACAGAACCTAGAGGAATATGTTTTAAAAATGAAGAGACACCTGGAAAGCAAAAATACAGGTCAGGATTCCTAGAGGTACTTTTTCTAATTCCAATACTTTTGCATGAGAGTAACTTTTCCTTTTTCCTGCCTCCAGTATTGGTAGATAAGCTCCGTAATTGGCTGAGATTTTAAAGAACACTCTAATGAATGTTTGCTTCCCATTGAACTTTTGAGAGAGAGATTTGTGATGCGCTGTCTTAAAATCATGAACAGAAAAGCAGTTTGCTTACTCAAAAACAGTATCCCATTGAAGAAAGATGTGGTGTTTATCATTCAGCAATCAACTTAATTGCCTTCCATTATGAAATTGGCTTGGGTTTTTGGGTTCCCGCCATAACGGTTTTTAATAGCACAAATGAATTTTTCATAGAATGAGAATGAAAAAAAGTTCCAAAATGCTGTATTCAAAGATACATTTTTCCACTGTGCATTCTTCCATGCTCCTGCTGGAAACCATCAAGTCATATGTTGTTATTGCTTGTCAGAAGACCCATCCAGATGGGAAGTCCTTCTATTTTATATTAGCAGAGGCTGCAGGAAGCCAGAAATAGGGAAGTGGAGACAGCCTTGCCATCTTCCAAAACTGGATGCAAGAGGAACGTAACCAACCTCCCATGAGAACTTGAGAAGTTTTACTTCTTCCTGACGTCAGTAGGAGCTTGGTTCTATTTGTAGAATCATTCTACTGTGAGCCTTGATCCCCTTTTTAGTGCTTATTTTCTCCATTGTAGGGGAAGTATCCAACAGGTCAGGCAGCTCCTCTCATCTTGGAGATGATGGCCACAGCAGATCCACGACTCAGGAACTAAATGCACAGCACTCTGTTGGTGTGGGTGGGGGTAGGGATGCAGATCACTGTTGAGACTTGGGGATTTTCTTCCTCAAAAATTCTTTTCTCCTTTTTCCATGTTTTTTTTTTCTGTTTTCCTCTGCTTGACAAGCCTGTGGTTCCTCTAACATTGGTCTGAGCCCTTATTAACTGCAAAAATTACACCTTAGGGGGCAGCAGAAGCGACAGAAGCACCATGGGAGCTTTCCTGGGGTCTCTGCTTAGCAAGGTGATGTCGCGGAGTATCTGAAACAAAACCCCAAAACCAACAAAACCTTTACTTTGATGAAGTTGGAGCACTTTTTGAAGACAAAAATGTGTAACTCTTTGAATATGTGTCATATGAAAGCTGTAGGGTCCCCTTCCTATTGGTACAAACAAAAATCTGCTGCTGCTCTAAAAGGTTTTCCACACTACAAGATCTACATTAGTTTATGCTGATTTAAGTGTGACCAGTCGATGCTTGATTGCATCACAGCTATTTAATTTTTTAAAATAATTGAAATAACCCCTTAGCTTTCTGTGCTGCAAATCAAATTTTGGCTAGCTGTTGTATTTTGCTGCAGGATCTGGTCTTTATAAAAAGCATTTCCGTACATATTTCATTATTGGTTTCTGCGTTCCTTGACTCCTAAGGTCTGAATATTAAAATATTACTAAAGTTAATTTTTAGAGGTATTCAAGACACTTTCCAAAAAGAAATATTTTGAGGACAATGTAGAATTAAAAAAAAAAAAACCCAGCACAGCTTTTCAGTGCTGCTTCTGCTTTGTGAGCACTGATTTCCTGGTTGGATTTGTTGACTGGACTGGTTTTTTTAACTAGGTATTTTTTATGAAATTTTTTTAATATCACTGATTTTCGTGGCTGTTATTGTTAGATTATTGCAGAGGCATTTAAAAACCATTTCTAAGTAAAATTTTAATTTCCTCATCGCTCCCATGTAAACTGCAGTGATGAAAGCAAACGTCGCTATTGAATTTCATGTTCTTTCTTCCAGAAGAATAGAAAAAAATTGAAAACTACACTGGGATAAAGTTTTAAGGGGTTTTGCTGGATATTCTTTTTTGGAAGAGGAAAGTTTGTCACAAGAAAGAAGAAAATAGATGGACATTTCTGTGTTTGTCTAAATTTGTCTACAAAATAATTCTGAAACTAAAGTACTTTAGGGATCTTATAATTCAGGAAAATCAGACTGGAATCCAACACACGTTAGTGGATGCTGACTTCTTCCAGGGGTAGCTGCTGTGTGTGCTTGTAGCTGTCAGGAGATCATGTGGATGCATTGTCTGATAATAGCTGTATTTTTTACTTACCTGTCAGATTTGAAAGGCTGAATTGATGGTGTGTGTGGTTTAAACAGGATGGATGTGGATGTGTGCAGCACGTGGCTGTCAAGGAAAGCTGGACACGTATGAGTTAATCGTATATTGTTGTGTAGTAGGGTAAATTTTTAATCACATTGCATGTGTACTTTTTTGGTGAAGGAAGTAATTGATATTTGGGACATGGAGGGATATAAATATTTTATGCAGACTCCTAAAAATAAAAGGAGTCATGTGGGTTTCTTTCATGAACTTATATGTTTATAAGGTTTAAGATGAAGGAATTTATTCATGAATGTTGAGATGGAAAAATACCATCAGCACCAACAGCTGCCTAAATCAGTTGAGACAGTAGTGACTTAGATAGTTTTGTTTTATATCTGATTTTACTTTTGAGGCCAGGGAGCTTGTAAACACTCGCGTCTCTGAAAACAAGTAAAAATCTCTGTAGGTGGTGACACACCTCCTTTCCCTTCATTTACTAAATCCCATCACCAGTTCCTGCATTCCCATCCCTCTTTGGCACTGACAGTGTGGTACAGAGCTACTGATACGAGCTGCAAGAAAAGTCTGGATTTTTAGGAAGGAACTTATTTTCCAAGGCACTAATTGGTCTTTTCTTGACAGAGCAAAAGTGGCTCAAACCAACTGCATCATACACGGTGTTCTTTTCTCTAAACCTGCATCCACTGGGGCTTTTCTTAGGCTGAGAAACCCTTGTTATGCTGAAATCATGAGTGGAGCTTCAGGAGGCTGATGTGACGACAGCATTACGTACCTGATGTGGCTGTAGGTTGTTTTTTAAGGCTCTGTATTCAGGTATTCAAAGACAAGAAGACATCAAAGTGGCCGTGTTTTGTTTAGTCACAGAGATGAGAGAGATGTGCCAGGTTGGATGCAAGTGGTGAGCATTAGTGACTCTGCTGGACATTGCCTGAGCTTTGTACCCACCACCAGGCTCTGACTCAGGAAGAAGGTGATTAAAGCAAGAAATGTGGCAAAAAACCCCCGCTTGGCTATGTTTCCCTCTTTATTAAAAAATCAGCTATTAATAGTCCCCATAATAATCTCTGCATGTGCAAATACAGTGGGGCAAGCCCCAGTCTGAGCTGGAGAGGAAAGGTGGGATTGGGTGCAGGTGTGCTGGAGAGGTGTTAGCATCCTACTGAATGCTGTTAGCAGGGGCTTGTCAGCCCTGTCCCCTGAACTCAAACCCTGCGTGGTTAAACAGGCAATAAATCAAGAATTGTTTTGAAAAACTCACCAAAAGCAATGCTAATAGATTCTCTAAATCTGATCAGCACATTGCATTGTCCTCATTCCTGTTTATCCAACTTTGATAATGCTATAATCGGTCC
Source organism: Machaerirhynchus nigripectus (assembly GCA_013397975.1). NCBI lineage: Eukaryota > Metazoa > Chordata > Aves > Passeriformes > Dicruridae > Machaerirhynchus > Machaerirhynchus nigripectus. The sequence goes on from VZRQ01004333.1 coordinate 651,171, forward strand.
CTTATGGAAATATTTGGCTTAAAATCTGTGGTTTAGCATCAGGAGTTT
>VZRQ01004333.1:651225-679991 GCA_013397975.1 Machaerirhynchus nigripectus
GCCATTTGAGTGCAGCACGTTGTTTGCCTGTGGAAATACAGATTGGGTGATCTGTCTCTTTTAGACCATTCAGGGATGAAATTTCTACTGTACTACTTTATTGTGACATTACCTGACTAGATAAAGCCATTTTCTGTCTGAGGAGGGAAAGAAGCTGGCAGTGTCTGCATAAATCGTGTTACTCATTTCATGCAGAGACAGGGGTTCCCAAAGGGAGACCCTCTGGGACACGTCCCTCCTCAACAGAAAAACAAACAGAGGCACAGCCTGTTTCTGAGGAATGGAGCTGATCAGTTTTATAATGCTGCTGTTATTACAATAAACAGCTATTGCAGTTTAGTTTAACAGGTATCCCAACAGCTATTAAAAACTAAAGCACATATGAAAGAAATACAGCCTCCTCCTGCTCCCTCCTTTCCCCAAAGCACTTGGCATCACCCTTGGACTCCAATTGCAGGGGAATGCCTGCATGTCTTAAAATAATGTAATGTGGGTCTGTTCATGCCAAAATTGCTGCTTTGTCTGGCCTGTTTGTGTACCACTGTCCAATGTTAGAGTGAGGCAGCTCTCGGATCCATTTGTGAAAGCACCGGTTTTTAATAGCTCCTTATTTTGTGCACTGCTCACCCCTAGACCCTAATGTGCTTCACAAAAATGAAGTAAAATTCTCAGCCTTGTTTTGCAGATGGAGGACTGTGGTCTTTAGAGATAGATAACTGAATAGGGGAGCTGGACAGGATTTCTGGCAAAAGCTATTTTTTGTCAGGAAACACTGATTCATTAAAGCTCTTTTGCAGGAGCATATGCTTTGATGAAACTCCTGGCATGAAGTTTTCCTGGAGCGTGGGACAGAATTTAAAGGCAGGTTTTCTATGCTGGCACAAAAGTGAACACGGACTTTCCTCAGTGGCTGTGAGGGGCCCTGGGTCACTCAGCCGGGCTGTCCTGAGTGCCAGTGTCCTCCACAGCAGTGTGGGGGTACCCAGGGATGCCTTTTGCTGTCCTCTCCAGGTGCTGAGACCACGCAGTGTGGTAGAGAATGGCGAAAGGGCTGATTTTCCAGAGCCTGCTTTGAAAGACCTGTGGTCTGCCCCTCCCCTGCAGGCTGTCCAGGCCTGGCTTTGTGCTCTTGCCAGGCAAATACCTGGAATATCTCTGGGGTCAAATGCAAAGCAGTACAAAAGAGTGTAAAGTTGTACAGACCGAGAAGTTAGAACTCTGAGGAATTTTGTGCTTGACAGAGAGAACGCTTTGTTCTGTCCTGTTGGTAGTTACTGGGAAGAAACTCCTGACAGCATCCTAGAGATCAGTAGCTCTGGCTATGCAAGGCATTTCTGATGAGACTGTGTGGACACCCTTTCTGCTGTTCTGAGCCTCTAGAAGGAGGCTGTTACTCTTCTGGTGGAGTCCTTGATCTGCGATGAACAGCCACAACTCCGACAACAATATTCTGCGCTTCTCTAGTTACTGCTACACAACTCAAAATTCCCTTTTCAGAGCCTGCACGAAACAACCCGATGTGCCTGAGCAGTGGGTAGGATAGGCAGTGCTTTTCCAGCTGGGGGAACTGGAGATCTGACAGACTCGGTGATGTGCCCGCTGTCACACGGGAGGGAGGGAGGGCTGCTGTGCACCAGAGACTGAGAACAGAAGTGTCGGCTCCTTCGGCATGCAGAGCTCACCTGTGCTCAGCACTGCACCTCGGGCCTCCTGATGCTCTCTTCCCTGCCTTGCCCACATTACCACATCCCCACCTAGAGGTTCAGTACTCTAGGAAGAAATTAAAATGTGGGAGAAAAAAAAAAAAAAGCTACCTCCTCTATCATAGCTTGTTTGGGCTTCTTTTTTAAACACAGCCCTTTCATTTTCTATTTTTTTCTTTTCCTTGCTTTCTGTGTGTGCGTGCCCACTTTGTTTTCCAGCTCTACCCAAAATACCCAGGACTGTGTAGTCTGCTGATTGGTGTCTTCTGGGGTCCTTTCTCCTTTGATAAAATGCTGCTGGCTGTTCTGTACCTGCTACTTTATATCCTTCCCCCTCTCATATGTAGCTACCTATATCATATGGAAAGGATCAAACAGTTTTGATTTTTCCCAATGATACTGAGAAATGCAATATTTATCACAGGTTACTTGCAGAGAAGAAGAAAGGAGAATCTAAGAGTGTTCCCTTCAGCTGTGTTTCTGTCAAGGCACGGTGTACGTCCCAGTCCACTTGTTTTGCTCAGTGTGTTAGTTCTGCTCACTACCAGTTGTCATGCAGCAAGACTGATAAAGTTGGTTGCCTACTGGCCATGTGAAGGAGAAAAAACAACCAAAGCTGGTTGTTAGTTATCCCCACTAAAGTGCTAAACAAATCTCCCAGCAGCTAAACTCCCTTCCCTTTTTTATTACTTACTGTACCTTGTAAATCAAATATTTATTAACCGAAAACAGCTTTGCTCAATGACTGATCTTGCAAACATGGGACAAATTCACCACAGCTGGCTAGTGGCCAATTGCTTATTCAGGCTGCTAAAGGAAGTCGGCCTGGTGGAAAGACAAACTACGTGATGATTTTCCTGCCCCCCTTCCTCACTTGACTTGCCGGGAACGAACCGCTCGCATCGCCACTTTGTCTGCCATATTTACCTCTCATGGAAACGAGTGTGCCTGAATGAGGTCACTGCTGCTCTTTTGAAGAGCACTTTGTTTTTGTTGTGCCTGCGTCGAAAATGAAGCTTCGGTGGTTTGAAATGGTGGGAGCAAACACAGACATTGTTTCAATTAGCATTTTGGGTCTGTCACCCGGTGAAATGAAAAGATCCTTTAAGCAGCTGTTTCTGCGGCTGCCGTCTGATCATCTCTTGCCGTCTCCTGGCTTCGTGTTAATCTGTGGGGGTCCTCAAGAGTCCGACTGCAGCGAGCTTGAAGCCCTTGGATGTTGAGGGATGACAGGATGCAAAGAACAAAACTAAATTCACGCTCGCTTTCTCTTTCTCTGGAAGTGCTGCCGGTAAACTTGAAAGGTCTTTGCATCATTCGAGGCTTTGCCTTTGGTTGCTGTAATGAAAGTGATTTGCTGTCCGTTGTCTAATAAATATCCCGCGGAATGACAGCGCAGTTGTGCTCTTTCACTGGCAGGGGAGGCAGAGAACAAGCAGGAGTTGCAGGCATTTAAGAGAGGCTCTCCAAGGAGTTGTTCAGGGACACTGTTTTCCCTCCCTGCCGAGGCCAGAGCCACCTGCTGCAAGCACACGTGTTGCAGTAAATGCACACAGCAAGCTGGGTGCCAGCAGTAAGTCCATTTTCAGCGACTCATTTGGGGCCTGAGGATCCTCACCTTGTGCCCTGAAGTTTTGCTCAGCACCTCCACGCTGATGTTCATCAGCTGTGGTTGCATTGATTTCACTGGTTATTGCCAAAAGGACTTCAAATCCTTTTAATGTTTTGTGTAATTGTCTCTGTTCTCTCTCTCTCTTGGACTAATTTGAGGGATTATACAGCAGTTCTCTCCTCACAGCAGCACTTTCCCCCAGCCTGAAGCACCAGCCTGCTACCGGGTGTGTGTTCTGTCCCCCTCTGCTACTCGAGGGCTGCTCTCCTCCCTCAGGCACCGGCGGCTTGGGGGGTCCTGCAGCACGTTTTCCTGGAGAGCAGCAGGAAAGCCATCAGTGCTTCTGCAGCGCTCTGGGCTTTGTGGAAGCCCTTGGAATCCGTGTGACTGTGCAGCAATGGTGGCCTCGGGAGGACTGCTCGGCTGGACCCCAGCACGGAGCTTCTCAGGCGGCGGGACAGGGCTGGGCAGCAGGGAGGGGGAGCTGCCCCGTGGGTCATGTCCACCTTGTGAGTGCACTTAGAGCACCCTGGTTCACTGCCAGAAGAGGACAGGGTCCTTACTGCATGTTCCTGAAGTCACAGGTGACCAGTACTTTTCAGGCTAGACACTTTTTTTCTTCCCAAAGCCTGAAAACCATAATCATAGCTGGGTCTTCTGACCCATCCCCTCCTGAATTATTGCTAATATTTTCCCTTTTTCATTTTTATACCTTTGGATAGTTGAAGATGGATATACTCTGTCTTTAATCACTTTGCCAAGCTGGAAATATTTATATATTTACAAAAAAAGGAAAAAAATCTACATTTTATATTTGTGACAAGATGCATGAGCATTGCTGAGCAAGAAGCAACTGCCAGAACCCACAAATCTCTGTGTTAATTTTACATCCACCAAGCAGAGGTGATATATTTTATAGTGTGCATTAACAAGATGGTCATCAGGGACTGCTTATTTAGATAATAAAATAGCCACTAAGTCACTGTTGTTTTTTTTTTTAATTCACTTTTAACATGTATAAACTATTGTCTTGAAAGATCCCTGAAGACAGAGCAAGAGTGGAGTAGGGAAAGGCAAGAAATCCATAGAAAGCTGCTCACAAAGCTATTGTAAATCACCCACCCCACACTCAGTTACTGGTTAACTGGGACAGGATGGACTCAGCCTGGTGCCAAATCCCTGCACCTGCCCCATCTGCTGAAGGATGTTTGTCTTGCCACAGGTACCTGATGGATGAGGATGCGACGGGTGTCATGCTGAGCGTAACACAAGCACCAAAAGGTCAAAATGCTAAATTCATTGTTTGCCTTTCCTGGGTGACAGCGTTATTCTGCAGTTCTGAGGTTGCAGGGCTTTCCTCTCTGCCCCAAGACAGCTGTAGGCTACTTGGAAAGTGTTTTGAGGAAAATCTTGGACTCAAAACTGTGCCCAGAGCAGTCGTATATTTACAGCCCTCAGACACTTACCTAGAAATGAGCTTTCAAATCTTTGCTTGCTTGCTCCAGACCAGTTATTTCATTCCAGATAAATACAGAAACGGGAGCATTCTTACCCAAACCTTTCTGGTTGCAGTGAAGTGCTGCTTTGTCATTAAGAAAAAAAGAAGAAAATAACCAACTCCTTGCTTTGTGTATCACACACTGTAATGCTTTTCTTGTTGATGGGAACAGGACTTGTACTGGTACCTCAAGCCAGGTATCAGTTTAAGGTTTAATGCACTTCTCACAAGAGTGTTTATTTGCTGTGTGCTGTTAGCTATTCTGAAATTGCATTTTATTTTTTAAGGCTTGCTTTGCTTTTTTGATGGTGTTTTGGGGTTGTTTTTTTTTTTAAATTTGCCTTAAACTGGTCCTGATTTTCCAAACAGACACTCTGACAATAGAAGGCACCAAATGCAGGGGCCCATTTACTTTCCTGATGTTTTGGGTAAAAGGATTTAGGCTGAAGTAGGGCAACCTAATTGTTGTAGTTTGGAAGTAAATTTACACATGAAAAACAAATTGGTACCTGAATTTTTTCAGCCAATCCATTAAGACTGCATGATGTTATTCTTTCAAACTCTTCTTTTTCTCTGACTATACTTATTAAAAGGCCAAGCTATGTCCAGTTTGCACCTGACTGACCCCAGGGAATTAATCTAATTTGCTGTCTATAAATAAGGGGGTGAAGTTTGCCTGGAGGCTGGGGGAGAGGGGCGGGCAGACGTGTGATGAGGGGTCTCTCACCCACGTAAGTGAGGAGAAACACTTTAGCTGGGTGTCAAAACCAGACCAGAGGAAGCGAGCCTTTCCCACTAATTGGTTTCTAAGTGCTATTTATCCCTCTTGTCACCAGATTCACTCATACCTCTGGGAGCACAGCACTCCTGAATGTGACTTGGTCGGGTTTCTTCACACGCTGTCACGGTCTGTGGGGTGTGGCAGCCGCCGCGAGCTCTGGAGCACCAATCCCCCCTCATGCAGGTGCAGGAGGGTGTGTGCTATGTCTGTGAAGGAATCAGGGCTCCCAGGGGAGTGGGGAGCTGGTGGGCACTCAGCCTTGCTGCCCTGCAGCGGGGGGCTGCTCAGGAGAGCAGGGAGCAGAGCTGAGTCCTGTCCACTCCCAGCAAACAGCCGTCCCTGGAAGCCTCCAAGGTCAGGTTGGATGTGGTTCTGAGCAACCTGATCTGGTTGTAGAACCTGGTTGAAGATGTCCCTGCCTGTGGCAGGCAGGTTGGAGTACACGACTTTCAAGGCTCCCTTCCAACCCAAACTAGCCTGTGATGCTGTGGTTTCTGGTGCCTTCACTGCCAGCAGAGATTGCCGAGGTGACTTGGGCTGGGCCGTCCTGGCCAGCTGTGGTAAGCAGGGCTGACCCCGTGCTGGATGGGGTGGGAAAAAATAACTCTGGGAAAAAAAACAGCTCTGGGCCATGGTGGGAGATTGTTGTTTTAAAACCAAATCAGCCCCAAGATGTGTCCAGCTGCACAGCCGCCCAATCAGCTCTGACAGGGAATGGGATGCGCCAGGAGGTGCGGAGGTGACCGCAGGGCAATCCCGCTCGCTTGCCTCCCTCCCAGCTGGGAGCAGGGCTAGCCCAGGAGAACTTCCTGAGCGTCTTTCTCTCGCATTCCAGAAGCAGCCGGGCTGTTTTTCTCCCGTGAGGAGATGGGAGAAGGAGGGGAGGAACGGCAGATTGGTGAAAGGAGCGCTACACCTCTGACAGCTTGCAGATGCACAGGAAACAAGGTTGGCAAAAGGCAGCATTAGGTGTTCCTGCTGCCAGCTAGTGGTGTCCAGTCAGGTGGGTTAGCCTAACAGACAGACAGCAATGGATTAGCTGTACCAGAGCAAATGCTTTATTGGCAAGTAACCATTTGCATCCTACCTCGCTCTTCCACCCAGAATTTTCCTACTTAATTCCCTGACAAACCACTGTCCTAGCACCACCTAGTGTCCAGCCTGGCAATTCAGACGTCCCTAAATGTGGGAATTCCAGCCATTTGCGGCCTAAAGAAGAAAATCCTGGGGTGCCGTATGAGTTTTTTAAGCTAATATAGACTCTTACGGCTCCTTCAGAAAAGTCTACCGTTGTAACGTCTGAAATAATGCTTTTATTTCCAAATCCTGCCATTACTTGGCATGATTGTCTTCTCTTGAATGTCTGAAATCTCTCTGCATAGAAAAGGGCAGCAGGCAAGGACCTTTCCTGATAGGGCTGTTGAAATTTTCACTTTCAGAAGGGGTACCTTGGCTGAATAAATGAGGAACACAGAGGTATTAAGAAGGGACTCCATGAGAGATGCAGGTTCTTCAATGTCAGTGCAAGGCAAGAGAGTGGTTAAAATTTTGCTGCTTAAAAGCGCTGGATTATTTCCAAGAGGATGGAGAAATGGAGAGCAGAGTGTGCCTCAAAGAACGGCAAAATGGGACTGTGGTGTGCCTGGCAATCCAAGCTGGCGTGCAAAGAAACTGAAATTACTGCAAAGTGTCCTATTTCTCATGAAGTCAGAAGCACAGCAGGAATGTTGGCACTCCCAGTTCCAGCCTCCAAGCAGCATGGATCATCACAACTTATTGCCAAACCCTTGGTTTATTAGCACTACAGAGCCAGGAGCGTGCGTTTGCATCCCTTCTGTCATATTGCATCCATGGGGTTAAGTCTTGCAGTTTGCAAAGTGGAGCAGACTAATTATCATCCGTAAGAAACTACTAAAATCTGACAGTCACATGTCTCCTGGGAAGGACAGCCCAGGAGATACCCACGAGGGGGAATAAAAAAAGAGAACTTCGGGGAAAACTTCCCCAAGTTTGCAGTAGTTCTGATAGTGTGCTTTCCCCTAGTGTCTCACAGAAATCCCAGGCAGCAGAAACACTTCTGATGGATGTGTCTCAAGGACCACTGTGTGTGTGTGTGTGGCTGCCAACACCAGCACTGTGTGTGTGTGGCTGCCTGCTCGCACTCCCTGGTGTGGGACAGCCCCAGCTGCCCACACGAAGGGTCAGCACAGCCAAGGAGACCCTCGCTCCGGCCTCAGCCACTGCTCTGACCACTGCTCTGTCTTCTCTAGAGGGCTCTTATCAACGTCCACCTTCCATCCCAGAGGGAAGCCCTGCGTCCTGCCCTGCTGAATCCCACCAGTTGCAGGGAGAGGGGGATGTGTTGCAGGAGACGCCAGCGCGGTTCGCCAAAACAACAGGGGCCGTGCGTCAAACAAGGGCAGCTGCTGAAATGGATCCGCAGAATAAATTATTAGAGGAAGCAGAATTAACTTCTGAAAGGGCCCTTTTTTGATAACAATAGACCTTGGAGAGGAAGAGAAAGAGTCACGTGGGTAACATGTGTGCCCCTGACAAAGACAGGAGCTTTCTGTCGGGGGGTTACCCAAACCCCAGCAGCTGCTGAGCACCTCTGTGCTTGCTGATGTGAAGACACTCCACCTGAAAAGTGTCACTTCACTAATGAGAAGATTGCTAAGATTTTGGGTGGGGATTTGTCCTAACAGATGTTTTTCTTTCACTTACCTTTTATTTTTTTCTTTTTTAATTATTCCTGATGTTTTTTTACCTATCAAATTGCAGACTTCTTCAAAGGAAAAGGAATAAGCAGTTGTCATAACAACAAAGCTCCTCATTACCACAGGAACCTTTGACAGCTTTATTTAAAACATTAAAAAAATTAAAAGAAAAATCCAACCAATTATTTTTATCAGTCTGATTCATGTTCTTGTTAAACAGATTACAGTGTGTTCTCTAGCAGTTACACTGTGAAGGGAGTATGGCATGAATATTTATGATAATGTAAACTTTGGGAAAAAAAAATTTAAAAGTGAGTTTGTTGTCTTTATGAGCTTCCTGTGGCAATAGCTCACCTTGCCTTTCAATTAGAGGGTACGATGTGGAATTTAAAGGTGGAATTTTTCTTTTTTTCTCACACATGTGAAACCAAACGGTCATAGCATGAAATAAAATACTGAGTGAGTCATCCATGTGTTCCATAAAAGTATGTCTTCCATTTTTCAGGCCAAAAAAAGGACATCAGCATCCTGAAGTTAGAGGAGGAGTGATTTGTTTGTTAAGAAGTGGAGGCCCTTTGCAAAGTTTAGAACCAACTCCCGTTTTTAATTCTCAGGTCTCTGAGGCTGAAAAAGAAGAGAATGAAAAGATGGTCAACTATTACTGTCCCATCCTGCAGGAGAGGAAGGTGCAGGGCGGTGCTGCACACGGCTCCTCCACTCCCAAGAAATAGCCTGTTAGATGGGAGGTGTGACTTGCTGGGGCAGGAAGAGGAGGAGGCTGATCTGGGGACAGAGCACTGCCTGGCCACAGGGAGCAGGAGCCAAAGGGCCCTCGTATTTTTTCACACAAAAGAGGTAAATAGCTCCAACTTCCTCCTGTTTAACTTGCGCACTCAAATTTCAGAGCTGCTTCTCTGGGTTTCACATTCTAATTCTTAGTCTGAAATAAAGGCTAAATGCCTTTCATCTGTTCAAGTCATTTATAGTATCCCTAGCAAAAAGGATTTTTTTTGCAGCAAAGTGAAGGATAATAGTGGAATTGTTAAACTCGTACCCTTAAAATAAGTCACATTTGTCCTCAGTTTGAACAGTGATGTTTCTTGCTGGGCGTAATCAACAACTTAATTCTCTCCCTAAGCCAAGGAAAGAATGAATATCTGCAGAGACCTATCATTCTGTCTTCCATCCATAAAGGAATATAACAAGCAGCTGTTGCATTTATCTTAAGAAGACGAGAGCTGTAAATTGCCTTGTCTCACAGGCCCTTCCCCCGCAGATGTCCATGATTCCTCCATCAAGACGATGACCATGAAAAGCAGGGAAAACCCCAAATACATAAGGTCAGACTCCTCTCCCACAATAATAGATTACTTAACCTCAGACATGTGTTGGGACCCTATTACCCGCCAGTTTGGGGGCAGAGGGGCTTTTATTTACCCTTTAGAAGAGGGCTGGCCACACGCAGCAGAGCTTGTTTTCTCCCCGGGTGGAGGGGCTGGGGTGCTGTGTGCATTATTTCCTTCCAGCCTCCTTCCTCTGCCCACAGGCCGGGTTTGACGGCTTCCCTCCGAGGGGAAATATGGCTGTGGCTCTCCCGTTACACGAGCTGGTGTTGGGAGTTATTATTTAATTATGACAGCTACGCACATACAAGGCACTGCATTAGGAAACACACACACACCATCTGCTAGATCCCGTGGTTTAGCTGTGGGCGTACAACGAGCGGAGTCTTGTGAGCATTAACTTCGTTCCAGGAGACCATAAACGCTGGTCTCCTTGCAGAGCACTGCCGAGGGAGGCATCCAGGGGAAGAGCATTCCTCCACGATACAGTCATTACTGCTTCAGCAAGATGTTAATTTTTACAATAAATAAGCTTAATCTTTCTGTGCAGATCGTTTTAGAAAACAAACAGGCCGTTTTTATGAGCTGCTTAGAACCGGGGCTGGGGTGGGGTTTGTGGTAAGGTCCTGCACACACTACAAATTGTAAGCAATTTTGAATTCCTGGGGAACCTACTGTGGATCATTATTTCTTGTGGGTTTTTAAATAACTTATAAATGCAACATTTTTGCATGTTTTGGAGCATTTAGAAGGCAGAATCATTGCCTGGTGGAACTAAATTCCTGATTACTAAAGAAAGATGACGACTGCAATCCAGGGACTGAGCTTGTAATTTTACCACAGCACCTTTCTCTGGTTGCTTCTGGAGAACTTGTAAGGAAAACAGGGAGTGGGGTAGCTGCTGGGGGAGAGCCTGACCACCCTGGAAGCATGAAGTCCCTTGGGCTTCAGTGTGGTCTCCCCTGCTAGCCATGTTTGTAACCACAGCAGAAGTTAGCAAACAGCAGGAAACTCGATTCAGGTATCTTTAGCCACAGGTCTCACTTGTAGAAAGGAAGTAATAATGTAGTTTTGGACTCCTGAGGATATCACTATCCTGCCTGACGTGGGCTGTGAACAGTAATGTACAAGAGATGTGATTCTGATGTGAATTGTTGATTAATGTTTGCTGCAGGAATTATGCAGCTGTTGTCTTGAGGATAACAGAGATGTTGTCTTTTTCGTGAAGTATTAGAGAAAGAAATTACATTACAAGCCAGAGTTAGGCATTTAATACCTTACATGACTAAATTTCAAGAGAGGACTGATTTTGCCTTCTGGCCAGGCCTGAGATGAATGCATTTGTATGACAGTCTCTGTTTTGACACTAGATATGATATCATGTCCTGGCCAGAAGGTTGCACAGATTTGGTGAGATTCTGTGAAGGAGCTGAATCCTTCCAGCCCAAAACTAGCCTGGCTTTCAGAAAACAAATGTGGCCTCCAGGTTCAGCTGCTCCTGTTGTCCCCTTGTGGGACATGGCCTCAGTTCACTGATCATAGAATCATAGAATGGTTTGGTTTGGGAGGGACCTTAAAGTTTATCCAGATGCAACCGCCCTGCAACGGGCATGGACACCTTTCACTAGATCAGGTTGCTCAAAAGTCCCATGTAGCCTGGCCTTGGACACTTCCAAGGATGGGACATCCACAGCTTCTCTGGGCAACCTGTGCCAGTGCCTCAGCACCCTCACAGTAAACCTGCCTTGTGTCTGCCTGGGAGCCTGGATAAGGCTGTGTACCCTGAACCTTCATTCCTGTCTTGTAAACAAGCTGATTTCATATTGTTAGGAAATCTCATTTTCTCTTTATCTGTGGAAATGACGCTCAGGCACTGTGGAAAAGGGGATCACATAACCAGGTTAGTTTTGGCTGCACGCAGCCACAAGTTGTGTCACTCCATCACAGAAGCATCATCATTTCAACAGCTACAAGTTTATGTAAAACACTTCTATTCCCCACGGCAGCAGAGTTTATTAGCACTGTATTCCTCTCCTTGCTATCCACTGAGCCAAGCAGTTGTGTCTCACAATCACAGAAAGAAAAATATAATATCTAGGCTGGCTTTCCTGATGCCATGATGATTTTTGTCTTTTCTTTTATACCCCTGTTATACCTTTTTGCAACTTCTGTATTCTTGGTGCTTTTTGCCTACATTCTTGGACTTTTTTGTTAAGCTAAGAGACTAAACATTTTAGAGGATTTGTAGTTAGGGTGCCAGTGTGCCCAGNATGGAGGTGTATTCGACCTGGTCGTGGTGCACCTAAGGATCCTTACAATAAATACCAAGGTAATGCCCTTTTCCCCTTCTAACCGTGTTCGCCTCTTGATTTTAAGACCAGGAAAAGGCATCATTCCTTGTGCAGCCTAAGGGAATTGCTGTGGCTTCTGCCCCCCACCTAACACACCCTCTGCAGGACACAGGATCCCACGTGACATCAGGCAGCAGCCCTAGTTTGCTTGTCCAGCTCTGGATACACCACCAAGCACACAGGCAGACAACATCAGGGGCCGTGTTAACAATCCCAGCCGTGAGCACAGGGCTTGAATAAACTGGCAGCCAACTGAAGCTGACCCTAGGGACGTACCCGGGACATGCTGGACGAACACGGCTCCCTCCACTACCCTTGGGCAGAGTCACCATGGGGTCTTTAAACCCTGCGATTGTCAAAAATCCCACCTACTTATTTTGAAACATTGGCTTTAAGTCAAATTCTAGGCAAAATAACAAGCATAGGAAAACATCAGTAGTTTCATTTGGTAAGGCAGGTAGAGGTGTTTGTGTGCGTTTTTTTAAACCGTGTTTTATAATGTAAATACAACCTGGATGAGAAAGAGAAAAATTGTTTTCATCACGAAAGCAACTGTAATTCCCAATTAAACAACTCCTAATAAATGCTGGTATTGTTCAGTCGCTGAGAAGGCCACCACTAACATCACACAGTGTGTAGGCCCCCAAAGCTCTTGTTTGTTTCTAAAGCGATCAGGTCACACCACTCAGTTCCCCCCAATTTATTTAAATCTGTTACTTTATTTCAAGTGCTAATTATCTCTCACAACAAACAGAGCCTTGTCAGCTGCAATTACTGGCATTACAATAGATTATCAACAGAAAAGTGTGTCTTGAAGCAAGTGTTGCCTTGGTTACCAACCCAAAATGCTCCTGGATTGCATCTGTAACCACAATTTCCTGATTATACCTGAAATATTTCATGAGCGAGGCCCCTCTTCTCCTCCTAAATTAGCACAGGGCATCATGAGCCAAATTTTACCCTACAGAACTGTGATTTAAACCACAACAGAGCAAGTTTGGAGCCAATGGTAGCATATCCTAAAGGCAAAAGAAAGGGGTTACATTTTGCATGAGTAGAGGGGGATGCATTCTGCTCTTGTAGTTAGCGTTAGAATAATTCCTGTGCCTTCCCAAGCGTTATGCCTGGCTCGTAAATGAGAATAGGCTCTTGCCCAGCAAAGGGAAGCAGGTGTGTTTCATAAGGCCCTTCTCCTCCCCACCAAACACTCTGACACGTGCGAAGAGCTGGCACGGGCTCGGGAGCCTTGGACTGGTTGTAAATGCAGTTTTCAGGGATGGCTGTGAGTGAGAGAGGGGTTTGATTTGACTTGGCAGAAAGAGAAATGTCAGCCGTGAAGGAAGCGCGAGTTCAGGCGAGAAGTTGGGAGGTTGGGTGCGTCTCTCATCCTGTGTCACACAGCCAAAAGTTAAATGCCTCTGCCTGAGAAATGTGTGCTTGTCTTTCATTCCACGTACGGGCGCTTCGAACAGGAGGGAAGCAGAGCCGGTGCTGAAACTTTGTGACCTTGTCAGTTGAACGAGGTTCCAGGACCGCTCAGGGACGTGTATCAGCCTCCAAAGGGGAAGACAGAAAAAGAACTGGGATGCCTAAGTGTTATTTCCATTAAATGTCAAGTCTATCCTAAACTGCAGTCCTACTAAGCACCATTTATTTGGACCCCCAGCTCGTGACTCACAATCTTTTACGGGCAGCTTTCCCATTCTGTGCTTCCCAAAAAACTCATGATTGATTTTAATGCCCAGAGAGCAGCTTCCAGGCTTGAAATGGCTTAACAGTTTTTTGCCTATCTTTACGTGTAAAACTGATCAAGATCTCCAAACAACACTCCTTCCCCCAGAGAAGTCTAAAAATTTTGGGAATGCTGATCAATTTGGGTGAAATATGGTGGAAGTCTTCCCTTTCATCTAAGTCCTTTTTTAAACTGGAGATTTCCCTGTCCTGTGAGTGGCTCTATGTTAGGACATTTGGCCAGAGAGGAGGAACCCTGGACCTGTTTCCTCCCCTCTCCTCTCCAGGTGTGTGCCTGCTCTGCCAGGATGGGGCTGCATTTTCCAACCTCCCTTTGGGAAGCTGTACCGTGGCACAGGAGACACTTAATGGGTGAGAGGGAGGGAGGGAGACCACAGCCAGCCGTGTGCTTGTGGCATTTTGCTTAAAAGACGCTGAGTTCCAGTCCCAGCTCTTTCTGTATTTTATCTGTGCAAAAGCCAAGCAATGTAAAATAGATCACTCCCACGGAGCGTGCACTGGGAACCAAATATTGTTGCATGGATTGTGTATTTCTTGCTTATGCATCTTCTTCCTCCCCTCTTCCCAGCTCAATTCGCACAGAAGCTCCTTGGCTTTTCAGAAGAGCTCCCACCTGCACTCACAGCTGTGTTATGGCACACGGGAGTGCAGTCCCACACCTGTAGGGCCACCGCGTCACTGCTGGGCTGTCCCACGGCCCCGAGGGAGGGACATGCAGATCTGAGTCCCCTTACAGTGAAAAAAGACATGTCTGGGTGTGCTGAGCCTCATTGAAGGCTGCAACACTCCAAAACCCTGGAGTGGTGGCAAGTGAGGGTGAGCCCAACTTTCCTCTCTGAGTTTCTCAGAAGGGCTGGATCGGTTGGACTGCTGAGAGTAGTAAATCATCCCTGATGGAAATACCACCTTTGAACCAATTGAAAACCACTTTGAGGAGCATGTTTTTATTTCAGCTTTGGAATCACTACCTAGGAATTAATAAGAGGGTTTGGGGGCCTTCTGCAGAACACTGGGGAGCATACTGCAGAGTCTCATCTTCACTCACGTTTTTCATCCCCTCAATTTGCACAGCAGGAGCACTGATTTGTACTCACAGCAGAACTGGTTTCTGTTTATCCAAACCCAAATATAAATATTTCCATAAAGATAAAATTTTAATGTAGGGCTTTATGACGAAGGCTGTTATTTCCAGGCTGCCATTAACAAATCCATGCTGCTGTGGTTTAAATGGAAAAATTTAGAGCTGATTATAAAATGTTGTAATCAGACGCAGCTATGGAGATATGATAATACCTCAACTGGAGACAGAAGGTCCTGTTGGGGATAAAAAAAGCAGAGTGAAGGACTGGAAGCCAAGCCTAAAAGTGCACAGCCATGTCTAGCAGGGCAGCACCATCAGAAGAGCATCATGAGTCGCATGATAAGGTTCTCCCCCAGAACAGGTTTCCATGAGTTAGCCCAGAGAGAGAATGGGAATCAATACAGCTCCTTCCTTCACAGATATATTTTGGCTGCTTCAAAAATTAACTCATTAATTCTAAGGAAACAGAAGTTCACAGAAAAATAGCCTGCCTAAAGAGGAAGTAACTAGAGCAGAGGGAGATGGTAAAGCAGCGCAGAGAAAAATCTGGATACCCAGAGAATGAGAGGTTTAAGGTTAGTCCATTTTACTCCTACTAAAGTGAGACTCTCCCCATTTTCCCCTGACTTTGGTATATGCATTGTTTTTGATAACAGCCTCTTTGATATCCTAAACACATTCTAGAGAAGTAACACAGGCTGACTGCTGCCAGGCCCTGGTGTTTGCTGTGCCTGGAAGAAGAGGAGGAGGAGGAGGAGGAGGAGGAGAGCCGACCACAGCGTGTGGCACACAGGGCTGCTCGGGACAGCGTGGGCATGAGCAGGTTTCTGTGGTTCTTCAGATGTGGCATTTGAGTGGCCTTTAATGCATTTTATCTGCATGAAACCAGCCCTGGAATATGCCTAAAAGGCTCCCCTGCTAGAGGGCAACAGGTTTTGACAAACACCAGTGCTCAGAGGAAGAACAAATGTGTGATTTAGGCCATTGTTAAGGACGTTTTCCCCCAAAGAGAGTTGTCACATTGCAAAATTGTAAAGCTGCATACAATAGGATGCTGACTGAAAAATGTGCTAGAGCCATGCTCTCCTATTATTTAACAATATAACTATGGTTATTTACCAATCTTAGATTGCCAAACCACAGAGGAGCAAAACTACGTGAAAAGCTTAGCACGTCTAAAGCAAAACCTTTTTCTATTTCAGGCCATGTTATTATATTTTAAAATTTTATTAAGAGATAAATTTATTGGGCATTGTTTGCCTTAGAGGTGAGTGGTTCTGAAACTCTATTTCTTGCTTCCACGTAACCATGCTGCAGTAAATTTTGAAGTTTTAACAAGAGTTTGGGGTCAGTTTCCTTAGGCCAGGTGAAGAAATTAATTCTGATGATTTAGTTGGTAGTGGTGGCGTGGTCTTATGTAATCATACACCAGGCAGCTGGAATGAGGTGGGGAAATTATTCTGCAATGCACCTTTAAAGCAGATGGATAAATAAACCCAAAAGAAATTAAAAGAAAAACAGAACTTCAGACTGATTCTAGAACTACTTTTGTTTTCTGCATACAGTGGGAGTTTACATGAAGAAGACTGAGAGTGAGAGGCACTGGAAAAGTTAAAATAACCCAATTCCAATGGATAGTTTTCCCATCATAATCTAAAATTAACAACATGGCACTGTGCAAGCACAGAACAGAGGGAGCTACTTTATCCCATAGCCTTTGCAGTAAGAAAAAAGCAATTTTAAGGTTTTAAGAAAAAAGCAATTTCAAGATTTTAAGAAAAAAGAAATTTCAATACTTTAAGAAAAAAGCAGTTTTAAAATGCAGCCTTTGATTTTCTTACTTTACTCCCTTTCTCTGAATGTCCCCTATTTGTAATGCTTGCTTCTGCCTTTCTTACAACCCCCAAATTCCTGAGCTCCAGGAGCTGTGGGCACATGAGAGCTGGCAGATCAGGCCTTTGCTTTCCTCCCCTTGGAATATGCTGCCTTCTCAGATGGGGTGCTGCTCCAGAATAGAAATAACTAATGATAGTGTGACTGCTTGAAAGCCACATGGAGGGAGGGAGGAAAGAGACGCTATTCACTTCAGCAGTGCAAATAAAGCAAGAGCTTTCTTTCTACAGGCGTGTGTGGGAAGGGCATCAACAGAGCAATTACATGGTGGGTGGGAAAGGGGATTTTGTCACTTTGGCAGTGCTGGCAGACAGAAATAAACTGCTTCTAGGGGAATAGCAGGGTAAGAACTTGCACATCAAGGGCAAAAGCTGAATTAAAATGGGCCCTTAAGGGGATTTATTGAGGGCCGGTTTTTTTTTTTTTTAAAGTGCCTAAGGCCCCTCCTATTTCATTGTGTGCAAGCCAAGAACCAGGAGCAGGGTGGAAAAGTGAGCAAGTTGCAGAAAAACTAGTAAGAAACTGTTCTGGCTGCAAGAATCTGATTGCAACCCTTATGCAGCTGTTACAGGTGTGGCAGAATGGCACGTTCAGCATGCAGGGCTGGTGAGAGGAGCAGTGGTCAAGAAAGCAGCGTGTGAGAAACCCTCTTCCCTTTTCAAATCAAAAATGGAGTCCATTTCCTCTTAGAACAGAATAGAATAGAATAGAATAGAATAGAATAGAATAGAATAGAATAGAATAGAATAGAATAGAATAGAATATGCTGAGTTGAAAGGGACCCATCGGATCATCGAGTCCAGCTCCTGCCCCTGCACAGGGCCCCCCAAGAACTGCACTATGTGCCAGAGCATTCTCCAAACACCTCTTGAACTCTGTCAGGCTTGATGCTGTGACCACTTCTCTGGGGAGCCTGTTCCACTGCCCAACCACCCTCTGGGTGAAAATATTTTCCTGATATCCAGCCTAAACCTCCCTTGACACAACTTCAGGCCATTTCCTCAGGTCCTGTCACTGGTCACGAGAGTGAAGAGCTCAGTGCCTGCCCCTCTTCTTCCCCTCACGAGGATGTTGCAGATTGCAGTGGAGTCTCCCTGCAATCTCCTCTTCTCCAGGCTGAAGAAGCCAAGTGACCTCAGCTGCTTCCCCTCGAGGCCCTTCACCATCCTCCTGGCCTCCTTTGGACACTCTCGAATAGCTTAATGTCTGTTTCAGGTTGTGGTGCCCAAAACTGCCCCCAGAACTCGAGGTGAGGCCCCCCAGTGCAGAGCAGAGTGGGACAATGCAGAGGGAAACGAAGCATTGCTGCTCTGCACCCACAGCTGCAAGGTGCTGCTGGCCTTCTCTGGGAAATAAAAAAATTTCTGACACAGGTTACAATAACACTGGACCACTGATATACACATTTGGGTGATGGAGATGGCTTTGCTTCCTTTTCACGTTTTCTCTCATGAAAAGAAAACCGGTAGTGATGTCCACTGGTGTAGATGAACACACATAGCTGTGATGTGGTAGTGATAATCTGGAAATAGCAGATTGCTGCAAAAGAAAGATGAGAAATACGGTGTGAGGAGCAGAGAGGGGGCCCTTCACACGTAAAACACACGCTGCTGTTTCATGGACCCCAGATGCCAACAACCAAACTGGAGTCACTCGTTGTTTAGTGGAGCGACTCATCACACTCCTTGGGTGCAGCACTGCTCGTAAGAGCAGGCTGGGCTGCCATGCAGAGCACTGCAGCTGAGGCAGAATAAACCTGCCTTCAGCTAGACAGCCTGGAGATGTTTTAGATGGCAGATGATTGGTGATGCCACATAAAATTGACAGCTCTTCAGACAAAAGGAAGAAGCTTGACTTAATGAGTGCTATGGGTGGGTGTATAAGCAAAGACTTTTCTAAGAATTATCATTACCTGGGAAAGGCAATTTTCAGCTGAATTGACATTGCAGTAATTAAGGGCCAACGTGGAGAATCTTGGTCATTATAACTATTTAAATTTCCAAATTGCTTAGTTTAGAATTGCTTATGCTTGAACTGCTACTGACAGCCCCATCACTTTCTATTCTCAGCCAGCTTGATTGGCAAATTGATGAGGTCTGTACCACACAGCCACCGTTCCACCTTGGTGCCAAAAGTCACTACCTGGAGCAGAACAACAAGCAGCAGCTACGGTCAGATCAAACCACGGTGAATCCAAGCTTTATGTTCACTCCTTGAAAGTGGAAATGCACATTAAAGGGGTCACTGGGCAGCAGACTCTTGAAAACCGTGCTGAAGGATGTCCTCATATTTCAGTTATTTAAATTTACCTTGCCTGTGAATGCCTTTTATCAGCCCAGCTGGAATCCACACTGCTGGGCTACTACAGAACCTAATTTTTTTCTGGCGTTTTTCCTCTGTGTTGCCAGCCTTGGGTGGACAACGGTTTTCAAATGGCAAATGCTATTCTGAGGCTGTAGGAACTTTTTTCAGAGATGGATAAAAGAAACATCTGGACCATCTGAGGGGATTGCGTTCTGTCTTGCAGCAACTCTCCTAATTCTAAAAGTGAATCATTATATGTTGTACCTGCCAGTTGCTTTAATTCTCTTTTCATAGCAAAGTCAGAGAGACTGGGAGACACAAACCATATTTTTATTTTAACAATTTAGAAGACTTTGTGCATTATTCTGCAGGAATGGAGGCACTGGTCTCCTTTAGCTTTGGCATGTTCGCCTCTTTTTTTCCCCCTGTAAAAATGTATTAGTTTATTGTGTACTTTGTTCTGCCGACTGAGAGAGAGAGAAATTTCTTTTTTTTTTTGGTCCCTCTTCCTCTGTACTGTCACTTTTGATTCACAGTTGCTAAGCGTTGCAAAAGCTCACCAGAGGGACACTCTCATAGTGTGATTTGCAAACTTTGAAATAACACCCACCAGCAGAAGCACCATATGCTACAAAGTTGCACAGTAAACTGACAGCAGTATTTCATTTATAATTTGAATTTCCAAAAATGTCAGCATTTTTCACATCAACAAATGCCTCTCAGCTTGCAGTGCATGGCTCTTTCCTCTGAGTGGACATTAAATTGTGCTAATTCTGCTTGAATTCCTACAGACTTTATTAATGACAGACACATTAAAATCAATTCGCTTTTATTGTGGTAACTTGTGGTATTGGGACAAAATAAATCTGCGGGTTTTCTGAATGTGCAGATAAGTCACTGGGCTTAAATGCTGCCCAAATGTGTGTGTAGTTTACGGCATGTGGACTTTGTGGCTCTTTGTAACACTGATAATCCAGTGCACCCTCTTTGATAATAAAATAAAGTACTAAGGCATAGTTTTTTAATCAATCAAAGGCAAACTTCACATAAAACACAAGCTGTTCCCTTTGTGGTTAATTTTCATCCAGCTGCACTTAAGTACAACAGAGCCAGCAGAGAAAACTACTTGGCAACACTTCCTAATTAGGGGACGTTAATTACAGCTAAATACTATACAATTTCTACGTTATAAGAGTTCATCTAAATCAATGTTATTATGGTACTAAAGGAATTAATAATGATTTCATACGTAGAAGCTGTTGCCAAACTACCCATTAGTTCAGAGTTTAAAACGACTTTACAATGAAATCCCTAAATCTGCATTGCATAAAGCACTGGAGCACTCGCAGACAATCACACATGGCACTCGCATTGTGCATTAATAACTGCGCCTGATGGCATCCCCTGCTCCTGCTGGAGTGTTGATGGGCTGGGGAGAGGGGCAGGGAGGGAAGGGCGCTGCAAGACAAGGCACAGGTCCGTCTCCGAGAAGGGAGATCTGCCGGTCCCTCTGGGGGGAGGTGTAGTGCAGGTCCCACGGGGCAGGGGGCAGGCAGAGCCTCTGACAAACCCACAGGCACCTCCCACACCAGCAGTGCACATCCCAACGCTGAAATACAAGCTGGGGGCGTCTAGTGTGCCCGAGGCACAGCCCCTCTGGCTCCCAGGCCAGGGTTCAGATATGCTCTTCCCCTTGGGATGGAGAACTTCTTGTGGAGCTGATCCGCGCTAAAATGTCCTTCACTGCATCTACTCATATTGCTGCTTTAAATGCAGCACAAGGATTAAATCACTTTTTGTTGCACCTTGCGTTTCTGGCAGCATCTGCCCTGTTAAAATGATGGTTTAGCATTTTTAACTCAAATCGAAATTACCAAAAAAGGAGGATTATTAACCTACTGTGCAGACAAAGAATTTCTCCCAGGTTATTTGCCCTTAAATAGGGATCTATTAATGTCGTAGCAGCCACTGCTCAGCAGCCTTGTCAGTAAAGTGGGGAGAGAGATCGAAACTGAAGTGGATGGACAGAGCAAACACCTGGTCTGTGCAGAGCCAGGGAAGCCACGAGTGTGCAGTGCCTCAGCTCAGGCTTTGCACAGAATAATCCTGAATGGCTTAAAGCCCTCTTTGTGCTCACTCGGTTTGAGATGACTGCACTCCCTCCAGTTTCTCTGGGCACAACTTGTACAACTCACAGGACTCTCCCTGTGTTCCAAGCACTTGCTGGTCTTTTCCCTCACCCAGAGTCATTGCTGCCCTGGGAAACACTCAGCTGTACCCTTCATTTCCATGGGGAGCTTCTCCCTTAGCATCCAGCTCCTTTTTTTCCCGTTCAGCCCCTTTTGTTCACCGTGGTGGATGAGGTCTGGTAGGTACAAAGAGATACCTGAGTTTGGTGGATGGCAGAGGGGAGCTGTTTTGCAATTCCATTGGTATATTTCTCAGAAATGGACAGAGAAAGATTTGTGTTGTTGCAGGGAGAAGCTGCTCAATTCGTATGTTTTAGAGCAAATCAGCATCAAAGCAAGTTATTGATTTATTAATGGCATGTAATTAACTGGCAATCAGTGAACTATAAATCCAGGGTCAATATCAGCAGTGCAACAGACAAACCACAACACGAGGGGCTTTCAAAATGTAAATAAATGCTGGAAAATTCAGGAAGAGCCTTCCACACGTAATCCCCAAAAGGCTCCCACCACATCTGCCCTACACGAGGGTGAAGAGGGACCCTGCAGGGCTGCGTAGGCAGTGCAGGTTCCCTGTACTGTCAGTCCACTCAGGGTGTCCACAGGGAGGGGGCACTCCTTGCCTTGCTGGGCTGGGGACGTGAGGGGCTCCCCCCAAAAGGGTGAGAGAACCTGGCAGGAGTTGAATGCCCAGCACAGGAAAAGTCACGTTCAGCAAACACACGCAGAGTTTTGTAAGGCAGCTCCTGAGCTGCTGGGCTTTGAAGAGCCGACCTCCAACCAAGTTATAAAAGTTGTTTTGCTGCACTGCCCCAGGACGGGAACATCAAAAAGATCAGGAGATAGATGCAAAATTAACCCTTTCTAAGGAGGCAGCTGTGAGAACATGTGGAGGAAGTGTTTGTAGATCGATACAGGTATCCACCACCACTGAAGAAGACAAGGCAGCACTGGGAGATGTGCAAGCCTTTACCTGAAACCAACACCCACGCTGAGGTTTTTGAAGTTTTGATCCATTTGGGGACAGTAATGACCACGTGGGTTTGCTAATCCGAATGTGTTCCAACACGGGGTACCTGTGCACGGTGCCCTGCTGGGACACCCCGGAAGAACAAGAGGCACGGGGCCAAGCAGGGAAGCCAAGCCCAGAGCAGAAGCCAGGAAGGCAGCAAAGCTGCAGGGAGGCTTGTGTCCACGGCCCAGGGTATCCCTGGCTTGGGGCAGGATTACCCGACATGCCCAGATCTCGGATGTACCAGATACCCCAGCTTTCACTCCCACGGCCACTGCTCTTCCTTGGATAAGCCAGAGAGCACTCTGCCTGCAAACCACAGTGTTTCGCCTTTCGGTTTGTTTAAGAAAACATATCCATATCAGCACTAGAATTGTATTTTAGCGAAACATTCAGCAATATTTACACCAGCAGAACACTAACAGATAGTGCTGCATCTTTTACGTATGGAGCAAAGGGCTGACTTGCAACAGACTGCTATTTTGATAAGAATACCTTCTGCTTAGGAACTATTCTTAAGTTTATTTTTCAAGTGTTATTCCAAATCCATGTTATAAAATGTTTATACGTGCACTTAGGAACATGGTTATGGTATAGATGTAAAAGGAAGGAAAAAAACCACCCCACAACTGGTGTCTTTTCTCATACTTAAAATGTCAGAACGGATTTTCTCACCCTCAGGCTGTGCAAAGCCAACCCTCACAACACAGGGGATGCTGCTAAAGTGCCCACAATGCCCCCCAACGCCCAGCATGCTTCTGTGGTGCTCGCATCCGCAGGGCAGCCAAAGAAATCCAGAGGGAAGCAGAGCGGGTCTGTCACCTTAAGGATGTGAAAGGAGATGTTCCTGTGACAATAAAAGCATTCCTAAGTGCACCTCCAATCATAAATCATTCTGAGAATTGCTCCTGGCTTTTTAATTTCTTTCATTTGGAGGATTTATAGCGCTCTGATGTGCCAGAATGTTTATTCCATGGGCTGCCCGTCACGTGGCACCCCACTGGCACAGCACCAGGCTCCAGTCCGTGTTAATCTAAACCTCTGCAATGATCATCTGCAGCTTCTAATAAATGACTGATAACTCTGGGTGTAACTCTTGCAGTGATTAAAGTTAACATCAGCACAGAGTGCTTCAGTGTTTCAGCCTCTTCTTGATGGCTATTTGCCATTCTCCCTTTTTAGTATTGCCATCACTGAAACAAAAAGCTTCTTGTTTGAAAATTATTTATGGAGTGTTGCAGTGCTTTATAAGATTTTCATACACCACTCTTTGAGCTGGGATCCTTTTGGATTAGAGTGTACTCTCAATTTCAGTCCATGGCTGAGAACGACTTGATTTCTTTTCATAGTTTGCAGCTCCAGAAATGGCCATGAATATGTATTCTGCCTCCTGACACTCCTTTGTGCCGGCTTTTGGGGAAGGCTGAGCAGAATCTGAGAAGTCAGAGATGCAGTGGACCCACAAGAGCCATCTGCCTCCCCATGCAGGCTTGTGCTTTCTGAACGTGGCCCTCGCTGGAACCGGTCGGGTTCCAGCTGAGGGGCTCCTGCTGCCTCCCCGGTGGGCTGCCAAACAATCTTAGAAAATGACTTACAGAAAGACTTGTTGGCACTCATCCTAAGCTCCCTCTTGTTATTTTTGCCTGGTGCCCCTGATGCAAACCCAGCATTTTGTATCCAACCATTCTCCACCATTGCTGGAATTCACATTTACCTCCATCCACACTTTTGCACCCGTGACATGCAAAGGCACCAGCCACGATCCACAACACATCCCAGCAAGGGCTGTGTGAAAACAGGACCAAAAAATCAATCCCTGCCTCAATGAGTTAATTGCTCAGATGAATTACTTTGCAACTCATGACAGGAAACAAGGAATAAACACTGAGGTCTGGAGGGCAAAGCATTTCAAAGTTATGAAAGACTAAGTTGCCCATGCAATCATCTCTCAGTCTTTGCAAATGCCACTTTCAGTGACAGTGCTGTTTCCTGGTCCATCTGTCTGTCTCCCAGCCATTCCCAAAATTAAACTGATGGGAGATTGCATCTGCGAACCACTTCCTTTTGGTCCTAGTATTCCCCCCCACCAGATGAGGAACCCTGTTTCTGGCAGGTTCACTCTCACTCTCCTTGCCTGGATCACCTCACTCTTGCTCTGCATCTGGGCTTCTGAGTCATTTTCACCCCTTGCCTTCCACTTTCCCTGCTCCCTCTGGCACTCCCTGTTTCCTTTATTCCCCCAACCTGTGCCAGTGCCTTTCTCCCCCTCCAGTCTAGCTCTTGTCTGCAGATGGAATAAGACTCTGGCTGGCACCATGTGCCACACTATCACCACAAAGGCAGCTCCTGAGGATCGGGACCATTCTCCCCCTTGCCACGGGTTCATGCTCCAAAATACTGGAATTTCATAGATCTCAACTGCCCCTGTTTCTAGGTGTGGGCTGAAAACTCCCAGCCCACTGCTTATTTTTATTCAGCTTTGTCTTCTGACACTCTTTTTATAAGAAAGTTCAGTCAAGGAAGACACCTACCTAGAAAATTTCAGTCCAAGCAATTAGCTCGCCAGTGCCACAACTGGAGCATAATGGAGAATAAAACGTTTACTACTCTTACAGGTGTTTGAGACTCCAACTTCTGCCTGGAATAAGTGTAATTTCTGAGGAAGGATTTAAAGCTCTATTTGTGCTTTGCTCATGCACTTCACTACTCTTCTCTGGAAACATACCCTACTGACCAATTACGCTGTGTTCAAACACACGAGCAGCAATTAACTCACTCATCTGCCTCACCTGTCACACGTGTATTTAAAATTCTCTCTTAGCATCTCAGCGTTTCTTAATCTCGTCAGCAAAACCCAAAGCACTGATGTATTCTTAGGCACAGCACTTTTTTTTTTGCTCTCTCCGTGTGTTGCACCAGTTTTACACCCCATTGAGTTCAGGGGAGCTATACAGCAGGAAATTAGGCCCAAAGTACATATAGACGTTCAAACCTGATCCTAAAACACTGTAACACACTGCTCTGAGGCCCTCTAATGGAGACGATGGCAGCCACGATCAGCAAAATGAAATGGAATTAACACTAAACAAAGGAATTTCCACTGGAGGAGGCAGCTCAGGGAACACACACTCAGTGAGGAGTGGATAGATACTTCTCTGCAGTTGAAGTGACTTTTATTTATGTACTTATTTGTTTATTCAGAGCAGAAGGTCAAGAGGGTATTTTTTTAGAGAAGCAGGAGTGGGGAGTGAATGAAATTAGATCAGAGGGAAGAGCACAGGTGAGACCTCCTGGAAACCTCTGCCCACACAACTTTGGTGGGGAGGTCACTGCTACTGGTAATGTCCCTGCTGTGACAGTCTGTGGGCAGAGGTGGCCCAGCAAGTGGCAGTGAATACCTGTCCACCCTCTCTGAAAATGCAATGTCTAATCTGACTGCAGTCTAACACAACACATTTAAGCAGCTCTGTACCCTCCCGTGTTGCCAACACACCTCTTTCACCCTCACTGGCTGTGTGGAGTTGCTTTGGGCCACGTCTGCTCCTTCCTCTCTGGCAAATCCTAAGTCAAGCATAATGCCAAGATGCTCCTGCTCATCAGCAGCTCTTCTTAGGGATCTTGCATTGGGATCTTACCTGGCATTGTCAGGACAAGCTTAAGAAACGTTTCAGAAATTATGAAACAGCTTTGCCTTCAGTCCGCTGGGGATACCTTTTCCTTCTGTCTCAGCTGCCTCCTCCTCACCTCCTCATCTTAAGTGTCTCAAAGAAATAGGAGTTGTGGGAATTTGCTCAGGGTAATGGCAGAGAAAAGCAGAGATATTTTTCTCAAATAATTCCTCTGTAGGAATATACTCGCTCTGGATCCCTTCAAGCTGTTTGAACGTATTGGACATCCACACTATAACAGCAGCCAAAGAAATCTGTCATTTCTGACTCTTCCTGTAAGCTGAGGCATCAGTTACAGAGCTGTGCCTTTTTCATTTAAACCTGCATTCCACACTCAGAAATAAAGAAGGAAACCATGTAAAGATTATTCCCATTTCATTAGCTGACCCGAACAAGCCAAGAAACCCATGCCAGCTCTCCAAGAAATGTAGTGGCTCCCTGTCCAGCCTCAGTACATCTTGAGGTATTTACTTAAAGCTCCTCAAGCTTTAAACAGGTGCAGGGCAGGTCACCTCTCAGACCATGAGTTTTTAGGGGCCATTCTGAAGCACACTTAGCAGAAGAGACCCGGGATGACACTGTTTTACAGACCTGCACAGGCATTTTGTGAGTACTTGCCATCTCATTGGATGGGTGAGGTCTGGCTGCCATCTGGGGAAAAACATGTGTTTGTGTAGATGTTCCCCACTCTGTGGTCATCAAACACTGAAATAACCCATTTAAAAGTGCTGAAGAAACTGGAAGTCAGTCCCTGGTGCCTGGATCTATAGTTAGAGGGGCATTACTGGATGATGTGATGCTACCAGATCGCAGGGTTTATTTCTTTTACAGCATTAGAGGACTCGTCAACCCTGAAGTGACTAAGGGAGGGAGGACAGAGAGGATGAAACCACCTGGATGTGCAGCACTGCAGGTTTAAAGCTCCAAGTCCCGGGGCTCGGCACACACAGCATCTATTTAACATCCTTGCAGCTTCTGGGCTTCAGCCTGAGAATTGCTCCTGCACCATGAGCCACAGAGCATCCCTTCTGTGCCCACATTAGGCTTTTTTAGCATTCAGAGGGAAACAACAAAAGTTCCCCCTTTCCTTTACAGCTCTTTCGCTTTTTGCCTAATGAAGGTGGAATATAAAATGTTGAAGGGAAAAGCAGTTTTCCCCCTACAGTAGAATTTCTTTTTCAGTTATTTTTAATCTGACATCTGTTTTAACATGCATTCACACACTGCATTTATTTTAATTTTTTCCCCTCCCTTGTGTTTTATTATTTACCTCCTGTTCCAAAGAGATCACAAAAGATTACACTTCAGTGAAGCAATAACAGCGGTGGCAATGATCTCTCTTACTTCTCACAACTTTTCTTTTTACCCCTCTGTTTTTCCTTTATCTACATCTTCCCATCACTGCCGTCCCAGAGGCCTCGTTACAGCTGCTATCACACGGGGTGGAGGCATTCATGGGGTTTTTTTTTGGAATTGGACAGATACATGCTAACTAGAACACAAAGCCCTTCTTGTTCAGAGCCCCGATAGTCGTTCTTTGCTCTGTTTCAATTCATGCCTTTAAAAAAGTTCCACCAAGAAATCACGCTCTGGGTCAGCTGGTGCCTGTGCTTTGAAGAAAGCCCCAGACTCTGCTGAAGGCATCAGAAAGCAGCCAGCACTGAGACGTGCCAGCCTTCAGCCAGGCTTCTGACACGATGCCGGCTGAATGTTTCATTTCCCCTGGAAATGAAGATAACATCCTTAATCATCTTACGTGTAATTAAATTAAATCGTGGAGCATACGCATTCTCCAGCTTCTCCTAAGAAGCTGGTTGCTCAGGTCGGAGTTTTAGGGTGGAAAAAAAGAGAGTTCTCGATGGACCAGTAATCACTACAGACAGTTTTAGCACTTTCCAGCCCCAGGGCAGCCTCTCAGGCAGTGAGTGAGAGCATGGGCTGGTGGTTACAGCTGGCAGGCTCAGTGGTGAAGCTTGCCCAGCTCCTCTTGAGGTTGTGACAGTGGCAGGGACCCCTAACCCACGGGATTACCAAACCAGCCTTGTCACTGGCTTGGCCCAGACATAGGAAGGGAGCTGGTTGGCTGCTTTGCTCATTTGCTTGTCTTGTTAACTAGTAAACAGGTGAGAACTCATTAAGTCTTTGAATAAAAGCAGAGCTCATGCTATGGAAACGGAAAAATCACGCTATGAAGCTTTCCGTCCTCTTTCTGGGCAAATCATCACCCATCTTAGGGTTTGGTTACGTAAGGACACGGTGGTGTGTAGAGAGGATGCTCATCTCCACCAGCTGAGCCTGCAAAGGGCCTGCTCAGCCACAGGAAGAGGTGACTGAGAGGAGACCTTGTCAGTGTCTACCAGTATCTGCAGGGAGGGTGTCAAGAGGATGGACCAGGCTCTGCTTGGTGGTCCCCAGCAATGGGACAGGAGGCAACAGGCAGAAACTGATGCTCTGGAAGTTTGTCATGGTTTGACACTGGCCCAACGCCAGGCACCCACGAGAGTCACTCGCTCACCCTCCCCTACCACAGCTGGGCAAAAGGAGGGAAAAGAGGAAAAAGGGTTAACGGAGGCTTCATGAGTGAGGTAAGGAGAGCGGGAGAAATATTTCAAGGGCAAAACAGGCTCAACCTTGGTTGCTAAGTGAAATTTATTACTAACAGAATCAGAGGAGGGTAATGAGAAGTAAAATAAGCCCTTAGAACACCTTCCCCCCCCAGGCCCTCCCTCCCTCCCACAGATAGCACAGGGAGGCAGGGCAGGGGGGTTTGGTCAGTCCATCACCGAGATTTCCTTCTGCTGCTCCAGGAGAAGAGTCCTTCCCTGTGAGGCTGTGGGCTCCCTCCCACGGGAGACAGTTCTC